>OZ005652.1:108330446-108357446 GCA_963930645.1 Salticus scenicus
TCGAGGAAATTTATTTCCCGATTTTAATCCTTATATTTGGGTATAGATATGTATTAGTTATCGCGGGTGTTAGATTGAATTATTTTGCTGTCAAATTGACAAAATTTTAATTTTAAATTTTTAAACTCTGTCGCCCTTGGCTTTTTTTATTATTATTATTATTATTTGGCGATCAAAAGCGTAACACGAAAATATACATGCCAGATGTATGCATTGTACGAAATGTAATATGTATTATTCATTGTACGTATGTATGACATGTAATATGTATTGTACGAAATATTGTTTCATATTATTCATTACTCTTTTAATATAAGTTGTTAAAATAACCATGATTTTTGAAAGGAATTAAATATTTTCGCCAGATAATTTGGCGATATTCTTTTTTTTTCGCCAAGGATGACAGAAATGAAATCTATTCCGCTGCAAAATATTAGTATCTTACATCAGATATTTTATTTAGACATTTGAAAACAAATTTGACTTCAAACTATGATAGAATATTTATCATTTTCCTTTTAATTTGTATATTATTAGTATATTAAAATTTAAAAGCATGGTATATAAAAAGTTTTTTTTTTTTTTTTTTTTTTTTTTTTTTTAAATCTTATAATTATTCTTATCTTAATCCTCAATGTTTCCCATCTTTATTGACTTGAATTTACTATTAAAATTTTAACATACTCAAAAACTTCTCATCACTTCGTTAAAATACACTAAACTTTTCCAAAATCTTTTTGTATTTAAAATGATACATGTATTTACTTTAAATGTGCAATATTTCATAAGATTTCCAATTTTAAAGTTTTAAAATATTTATCAAATTTACTTATTTTTCTGGTTTAGCCTTATTGTTTTCCCTTTTATAACTACAGCTGTTGCCCTCTTTAAAATATTTAAAATGATGAGGTCATTTAATAGTAAAATTATCCATTATAGCATATATTATATTTCACTCCTCCATAAAAATTGATTTTAAAATCGTCTGTTTCTTTTATACTTTTATTTTAATAGAATTTTAATAGAATTTAATTTATATATTAGTCATTTTAGCAATTTTATCCAAAGTAGCATTAGAAATAATATATATCACTTCTCCATTAAAATTTATAGGACCCTACAATAAAATTAATTTGTGCTTAATATCAACACTACGAAAATTTTTATCAATCGCTTCCAAATTTTGACCTAAGTTTCAAATCTCAACCCTGTGGGTTTTTACATCGGCTACAACGTTTTCGTCTTTGTTCGTAAATAATAATTTAACTGTACTAAATAGTTTACAGCCATATAATTCAACGTATAACTTAGTCACAGCAACGCGTGGCCGGGTCTGCTAGTATATATATATATTAGGGTGGTTCGAAAAAATCGATTTTTTTTTTATTTCGGAATCGCGTTACCTCTCAAAAGTTGTTGTTTAGTATCCTCAATTGAAGAAAAAAAAAAAAAATTCTAAGTTGACATCTTCAGTTCACGCACGAGGCTTAAAGTTAGAAAAAATATGTTAAAAATTGAAATCTTCAAAAATAACAAAATTAGTTTTTTTTTTTAATTTTTTATAATGCAACAGCCATAAATTGTCAGTATATAGCGTAGTTTGAACCTAAAAAAAAATATTTTATAGCTTTTACATAATATCTTTAGTTCGCGCATACGCCTTAAATTGGGCGAAAATCGCCCAAAATTTGAAATTTACGTGTTTAATATACAATAATACATACGTGACATATTTACGTTTCAAAAGCATTTTAAAAATTCTAAATTTGTTGAATATAACCTTTTATCACAGTATTATATGTACAAGTATAGTTACACACACATTTATATGTATATAATAACATTGCATGTCATAGCTAATTACAAAATGATTTATAGATTTTACCTATTTTTTGTGTCTTTAAGATTCCTCAGGTGTGTTGGCAATGTTTTCAATTGAGATTTATAGTCAAATGATGGCATTGTTGACCTTGAGAGCAAAACTGTCTTTATGAAACCATCCCTGTTCTCTTCTCCATATACTTTAGTACAAGATTCTGTTACGAGCTTTACAATTCTTTCGACACTTTGCGTGTGGCAAGGAAATTTAATTAGCTCGAACTCTGGGAGAACATTAGTATTAATAAGTTCTTCTAGGCTGTGCGCTGACACATTGCTCATTATTGGAGGAGGTGTTAGTTTGCACTTGGACCAATCAGTAAGTTCAATGTAATTTGAAGCTGCAAAATTTATGGTCGGTGGTTGAAAAGTTCGCACCGATTTCCCCTTTGGCTCTTGTTTTCTTGATTTTAGGAATCTTCGAGCTGTCTTACGTGCACTCTCTCATCTAGTACCATTGTAATTAAAAGATTTTCGGGATGACAAAAATACGCATTCCTCTAAATGA
Source organism: Salticus scenicus (assembly GCA_963930645.1). Classification (NCBI taxonomy): domain Eukaryota; kingdom Metazoa; phylum Arthropoda; class Arachnida; order Araneae; family Salticidae; genus Salticus; species Salticus scenicus. Next base: position 108,332,833 of record OZ005652.1, read on the forward strand.
CAGGATGAATTATTTTACGTACCCTGTCAGGCAGCTGTCTTGTCTTCTGTACTAATTTAAACACGTGAACTGCTCTAAACTTTACAGAGGGATGCATTTTAATTCCAAACCATACTGGAGCGTATATCTTCATAATATAGCTGACCAGCAGTTTAATATCGCCAGAAGGTTTTACTTCAGAAATATATAGTCTTAAGATCCTATTTGCACAAGTTAAACACCTAGAGTTACTAATAGAACCAGGATCTTTCACAGCGAGATCTGGCGCACACTTCCTGTCTTGACTGCTCGATAAATATTAAGTATAAATACTGTTGGTCCTTGCTTAAGTCAGTTTTGGTCACATTTATCTCCTCACTATTAATTGTTTCAAAATTAGCAACAGGGAGTTTTTCACAGTCAGTCAACTTCTTGACAACATGTGGGTCCTGTAGTATCACCATCTACACTTTCAAAATGTCTCAACGGAAATTATTTGAAATGCAATAAACATATAAGCCATTGTAAATGACGACCAAGTTTAAGCTCAAGGTTTCGAATAACACCGTTTTTCCATCCTGTGTTGGTCGCTGTTCCGTCACATTCAACTGCAACAAGCTTAACGTAACCAAAGTTATTGTTTCCTAAATAGCAAAAGATACTATTAGCTATTTCACTTCCAGTGGCCCTTGGAGGGGTCAAATGTCCCAGATACTTTCCTCCAGGCTCTAAATAACTTTCTTAATGTGTAGTACTTATTATGGTAATCGTTTATCAATTTAACAATACGTTCATGACTGACCGTTGGTATAGAAGCTTTACAGTATAGTTCTTCTATTTGAGCAGCAATGCAATCTAAAATCTTTGAAAAAGATTCGTTTTGTACAGATTTTGTTGTTTCTTCAAAACAAGCTAACAAAACATCTGCACATGTGAGTAAAACACTTTGACTTAACGCTTTTAGTGCACCGAAAAACGGACAAACACTTAAGCGTTTGACTTAACGCTTTTGATGCACCGAAAAATGGACAAACACTTAAGCGTTTAGAAGTTTTCGGGGGTCTCCTTATTTATTATTTGGAGAAAGGAGAACAATATAACAAAACTTGAGCATAAAAATCTCCAATAACTTTACAAAATAATCTACTCAAAGCAAAACACGCTGCACTTTGTGATTCACTTACAGTTACAAATTAAAGATGCTACTTGCTTAGCGACTACTAACTGACAGACAAAGTGAGAGCAAAGTCTTTAAACTATATACTAGAATGTGTCTACTGTCTAGACAAGTCGGCGGTGGAATAAGAATGCGACTGCGCGGAGCCAACTTAGCGCTTGCTGGTCAATTCCTGTTCGTGTTCAGTTATTTACATTTTTTTTTTCAAATTTTAAGCCTCATGCGCGAATAGAATATATCATCTAAAAGTTATAATTTTTTTATTAAGTTGAAATTACGCTATATACTAACATTTTATGGCTGTTGCATTATGAAAAATTACAAAAAAACTAATTTTATTATTTTTTGAAAATTTCAATTTTTAACATATTTTTTCAAACTTTCAGCCTCATGCGCGAACTGAAGATGTCAACTTAGATTTTTTTTTTTTTTTTTCCCCAATTGAGGATACCAAACTACAACTTTTGAGAGGTAACGCGATTCTGAAATAAAAAAAATCGATTTTTTCGAACCACCCTAATATATATATATATATATATGTGCGACGAATGAAAAATCATAAAATGATTATCCAAATTATGAAACAATAATTAATAGTAGGCACGTAAAACTTTCAGGGATCATTTAGAGTGACGTTATAAACTCACTAAAAAGCAGAAATCATTCCAAGAAACCACAAAAAATATATGTGTCATTTTATTAGCTGTCCTCAAATGAGGACACTAAACGCTAACGGGTTAATGTTCTTATCGTTTTCAATAATCGTTTTCTCAAATTTTCATTGGCTAATTCCTCAAGATTTCAGCCATGCTTTTGGCTGATAATCAGTTTCCAGAATCCTATTCATTTATATTATATAAGAGGAAAAAAAAAAAAAAAAGCATGCGATTATTTTACACAGATTGTAATATGCTTGATATATAGAAACTGTGGCATGATATTTTGTTCAGAATATTTCGAGTTTTTATGTTGCTACCATTTTACCTTTGGTTAATTTATGTAACACCGAATTATTGATTAATATGTGAACATCAACTGCACATTATAAAATTGAAATTTAGAATATTATGTTTATTAGTTTTCTACTCATCAACATATAGTCTTTAAACTGTTTTAAAATATCTTAGACAATTTATATAATTTAAACTGATTTTTACACAAAAAAGGGTGGGACATTACTTCTCTTCTTATTTCTGTATCTGGCATAACATACATTGTTTTTTGTCTAATTTATTTGGTATTGTGAAAAACCAGATAATACGTGTAATTTAAATGGGATGTGCAATTCATCTATATATATACAGGGTTAGTCCGGAAATTAATAGGACTGATTTTCTTCCGCCGCTACTGTACTTCGGAGCGTGCGCGCACCGACTGGATCCGGTAGAGGGTGTTCCTAGCTAACGAACGAGCGGCTGGTCAGTTATCTCCGAGCACCTGGAGAGTCAGGTCAGGCTTTTTCGCGCGACGTGTTTCTGTGAGTGGTGCAAGCCCCCAATTTTTGAATAGTGACCCCCAATTTTTGAATAACGTAATCACAGGTGACGAGTCACCTTTGAGTATGATCCCGAGACAAAGAGGCAATCTTCCGAGTGGCACACGCCGGCGTCTCCTCGCCCAAAAAAGGGAAGAATGAGCAAATCCAAAGTGAAAACGATGCTCATTGTCTTTTTTTACATTAAAGGCATCGACCACCATGAATTTGTTTCTCCTGGACAAACCGTAAACGCCAAGTTTTACGTGGAAGTACTCAAGAGACTCAAAAATTGGGGGTCTCTATTAAAAAATTAGGGGCTTGCACCACTCCCAGAAACACGTCGCACGAAAAAGCCTGGCCTGACTCTCCAGGTGCAAGGAGATAACTGACCAGCCGCTCGTTCGTTAGGAACGATCCGCTAGGAACGCCCTCTACCGGATCCAGTCGGTGCGCGCACGCTCCGAAGTACAGTCGCGGCGGAAGAAAATCAGTCCTAGTACTTTCCGGACAAACCCTGTAAAACCGTTTTTCCTGACTGAGTGAGTGAGGGGGTGATTCATCATCGCCCAGACGAAACCTCTGGACCTAGAAGCAGGAAAATTTGCGACAATGTTCTTTCTATGACGTAGGCACCCACTATGAAGCGATTTTACAAAATTCGCCCTCCCAAGGAGGGAAAGTGATTTCACAAAATCCTTCATATCTCAAACAAAAAAACAGATATCCGTAAAATTTTTACTTTAAAATATAGCTAACACAAATGCCTAAAAACCAATTTCTGGAATTTTAGAAATTTGGTGCCCAAGGGGGGCGAGGGGGGCAAAACGTGATTTCACATGCGTAAAACGCGATTTCGCATAATCCTACATATCTCAAACAAAAAAACAGATATACTTGAAAATTTTGCTCTAAAGTTTAGCTAATACAAATATCTAAAAACTAATTTCTGGAATTTTTGAAATTCCGCCCACAGGTGGGGCGGTTAAGTGGGTGGGCTATGGGGCAAAAACAAATAGAAGTACAGTTAGGCCGTTCAAAATTGGTACAGATAGGTTTTAAAGGCCTGCAAGTTGAATGGGGATATTTTCGAAAGTGTAAAGTTATTAGGAAGGGCAAGAAGGGGAGAGGGGAGAGGGGGGAGGGGCGGCAAAAAAACATTAGAGTTAGAACGTTTAAAATTTGTATATGGAGGTTTTCGATACCTACAAATCTATTGCGGATATTTTAGAATTTGTAAAATTTTTAGGAGGGGCGTAAATGAGGGGGGCATTAAGGGGGAGCTATGGGGCAAAAACAAATAGAAATGCAGTTAGACCGTTCAAAATTGCTACAGATAGGTTTTAGACTCCTGCAAGTCGAATGGGGATATTTTCGGAAGTGTAAATTTATTAGGAAGGGCGAGAAGGGGGAAGGGGAGAGGGGTGAGGGGCAAAAAAACAAAAATAGAGTTAGATCGTTGAAAATTGGTATATGGAGGTTTTCGATATCTACAAATCGATTGCGGACATTTTCGAATTTGTAAAATTATTAGGAAAGGCGGGAATGAGGGGGGTATGGAGCAAAAACAAACAGAAGTACATTTAGGCCGTTCAAAATTGGTACAGATTGGTATCAGAGACCTGCAAGTCGAATGGGGATATTTTCGAAAATGTAAAGTTATTAGGAGGGCGGGGAAGGGGATGGCAAACGATTTAAAATAGAGTTAGGTCATTCAAAATTGGTGCATAGAGGTTATCGATACCTACAAATCGATTGCGGATATTTTCGAATTTTTAAAATTATTGGGAGGAGCGGGAAGGGGAAAGAGGAGCGGAGGGGCAAAAAAAAAAAGAGATAGATCGTTCTAAACTGGTGCATAGAGGTTTTTGATACTTACAAATCGAATGCGGATATTTTCGAATTTGTAAAATTATTAGGTTAAACGGGAGGGGGCGTGAAGAGGAAAAGTAATAGAAAAAGAGTTAGAGTACTTTGGTAATTTTTTCCGAAGGCGGTGAGAACCCGGTGCGAGATTTTTCCTAATCAAATTTTGTTTCTCTTTTTTTTTCCACGTGATAAAAATTAATGTAATTTTGAGAATTCAGCAATTATAGTGATTTATTTAAAAATAAGGACCAGCGAGCGGGCGTATCCTGCTAGTAAATCTATAAATTTAAAACTTTTCTCTGATGTAATCTTAATCCAAACATATCTGGACAGTCTAGTAAAAAAGGTTATGTTTTTATTATTTATTATTTTTATTATTATTCATGGAAATAAATAAAATTACTTGTTTCATTCATGATGATTTTTTTTTCTTTGAAACTATTCTCTTTGTTGAAATTTCTTTATATAATCAACTGATTCTCTTTGTCTAAATACTAAAATTAAATTATTAAATTGTTTATTTATCTAAGTATTAAAATGGAGTATAACATTTAAAGCTTTAACAACGACATAATATGGTGTGTCACTCACACGACTTTCTCTTACCATGAAATTTAATACTATAAATACAGATATGAGATTAAGGGGTATGATAGCGAGTACTGTTATGCAAACCTGTGTTAATTAAAACAATTCAATTTAGGCTTGGGAATAGTTTATTTGACAAGTAATCCTGTGTGAAGGGGGCTACCGTCTCCCCCAACCCCCCGTTTCATTATTGTACCTACATTTGTATAGAATTCAAATCTGTTATTAAATTCAAAAAATCATTTAAAATTATTCAGAAAACTTTTACCCGCAGCATTCCTTGACATTTATCAATCTTGACAAACTTTTCTAGTAACAAACGTATTAACTTCAGAAAACAGCATTTGGTTCGCCTGAAATTATTTGTTTTTAATTTACTCCAGCAGATACATACAAAGATGAAACGCTAAAAATTTGACTTTGATATTCGGGATGCTTCAAAACGTTTAAATATACAAAAATCCACGCAATAAATGTTTAGCTTAAAAAAAATACATTATTTAACATATGAGTATGAGAAATTAATTTCAATCCCTGAGCAGCTTTCCAGGACATGTTAAAATATTTTAGGAAAAAGCACTTCCAACAACAATAAAAATGACTGTTATGGCTTAAATATTGGCAGACCTGTATATCTTCTGAAAGTTATGTACACATTACATGGTGCACATACATATAAACCTATATAAATAACACACAGCACAACCTGAAGTACACTTCCATCAATTTTCAAGTATTGTCGCACTATAATCTATTTCTTTTGTGTAGTCCTGTAAACAAACAGTGAATGATTTCTATACCATATTTACATGAAACTTGTTTTTACGCATATAAAAAATATGTATTCGTTTCATTTGATTTATTGCAGTCTATAGATGGTTAACTCTACTTATCTGCAATTTCCCACTTTGAAGTAATGTATTTGATTTATCTTAGGTGTCCCTGTATACGAACCATTTGCTTGATCTCAATGAAAAGTTTAGTGCACCATCCCTGTATGATACACATGTATAATTCCAATTTTGGACTTTCTTTTTTGAGGTATGCTGGTAAAAGACAGACATGCACAGCCCAACTGTGGAAAACATATATATATTTTTTTTTTTAAGAACCTCAAAACAAGTAAATATAACAAAAACTGAATTTCGAAAATTTTCCTCAAAAAGAATACTTTCTCTACCTTATGGATAATTGAAAGTAATAAAACTTTATCCCAAGGAGAATTGATTACAGTGGGGATAATCACAGATATATAACCATCCAAATATTGTATTATGGCAGAATGTGAATGAAATATAAGTAATAAAAATAAATAAATTGATAAAGAATGTTTTTTTTATTGGCAAAGAAACATCGGATATCCTGATCATAGATTAACTTTACAAATGAACACCAAAAAATATACGATGTAAAGTTCAAATATTATTATTGAGTTTTTTTAGAATTTACATATAAAATTAATTTTATGAATTAAAATATGGATGTTTACGATCACAATAAGATGCTATGTAGTTGTGTACACATTAAGGACCACTGTCTACGAAAGAGACATAAGTCTGTGAATTATGTTGTTCATGGGGACAGGTACCTTTCTAAAGGCTAAAAAAAAAAAAAAAGAATAATAATAATAATAACACGTGTTTGCACCAGATGAAGAAAGCTACGTCCTTTTGAAACCGGTTGTGCTGATTTAAAATTTATGGTGTGTGAAGAAGTTTTAATTTCTTGCTATTGTCTGTACGCCAGTTTTTTTTTTTTTTTTATTATTTCTTTTTGGTAATAGAGATAGCTTTAACATATCGTTCCCTATATAAGAGTTAACTTACCTCGAAAACGAAACAAAATAGGGATAAAAGAGATTTACAAAGTTAAAGATCATATATATATATATATATACATATATATACCGCCTTTATCTAGAATGAATAAGTGATCATTTTCTAAATCTCTAAACTAGAAGTATAGATTTCAGATCTATACGCATAAAGCACTCGAATAAACTGAATACACGAAATGAACGAGAATTTCTAGTCCTCACATTTCTAGGTGATGACACAACATTCTGAATATTCTGAATCTTTTGTATTTCGAGAAATTCTCGCTTGATTTTCAAGAATTGGGTCATAAACAAAGATTATAGTTGCTGAAACCCGCTTCTTAAGATGACATTTATTTTCAGAGATTGTTAAATAACTTTTCCCTCGAGAATACAGTCAAACTTTCTAGAATTCTAATAGGGGTTTCTAGAACTTGCTTTCAAAGGGGACTAGAATTTATAAGGATGACATGGAACTATTTTTTCTAGAGCCACAATTTAGATTTTAGATGTTAGTTATCGAATTTTTTCTCAGTGTTCGAAAAGGCGCCGTGTACAACGTTTATTATTTGTTTGTAATTTACTTCACAATGTAATGACGAAACAATCTTAGAAAGAAAAATACAACTATATATCGCCGGGCTTTTCTTTACAGATATAGCTTAGTGGATGACAAGAATGCTACGTTAAACTTAAAAAGGGTTCATATGTGCATGGAGCTGACGGACATAACTTGAAAATCGAAAATAAAGTTATGTTTTGAGAGCTATATTTGCTTTTTTTATTCTTTTATTGATAATTTCCTCATGTTACATCGTAAGAAAGAAGTGCCCAAATAAACACCAGCACTTTTTGTTGTTAGTGTTAGTGTTAAAGCCAATAGACTGCGTTAGGCTCCTGGGCCTAGAGGAAGTGACTTGCATGAGGGCATTTCAAAGGTTTTCTAGCCCGCATTTACTCAAATTTCAGAGAAAACCACAAAAACTCAGTACGGCTAGGCCGACGAGATCGACATGTCATCAAACCCAGCACCTCACGTCTACCAGCTTTGAAAGCATGACCTCTCGACCATTGGGGGGGGGGGGGGGCATAACCATTTTTTAAACTTTCTAGTTTTATCATTCATGCCTCTAAGTGGCTTTAATTCATAAATCAATTATTATCGATAACTTTTTTAATCCCTTTTTATTCCCTATCTCGTACAAGATTCGAGATAGGAACGCTAAATCCGCACATGGTTGACCCGTAAATGCTCGAATCTAGTAGCGAATAGTCACTTTTATATATCTGGACACACTTTTTATATCTTTAGCTGCAGCCGTTCAACAGTTAAAAATGTGGTAACGGAATTCAACGGATACCATGTGCATACAGAAAAACATCCATTTTTTAGCATATCTGCATTGTACCAGGCCCTTGAAAACGTTAGAATGAAAATAATGCTTTTTTCTCATTCCAATTTGCTATAATTCATTTAGATTTTACTCTATTTCTTTTTTGGTTTGATTTGGGTGGTCTTCGTTTTTGATCACAATAATTGTTTGAAAACTGAAATTAAATCATCTTTAAATTTCAAATTTTTACACTGATAATATTATATTACTATACATACATACATACCTATATATATATAATTGATATATCATTGATATATCAAAAATTTTTAATAAATAAAATTTTCTTTAAAAATTTCATGTATAAGTAGTTTCTAAAATAAAATATATCTTATCAAACGTATACATTGGAAATACAATTTAAAACTTTAAAAAAGTATATTTTTCCAGAAACAAGATTTAAAGACTTATTTGAAGAATAAAAGCTAATAAGAACAATTTCTTACTAAGATTAAGTTTCTTTTTGTAACGCAACTGGAAAAGACATCTTTTACGTTTGATCCTTATAGTACACAATAAAGAGAACGCAAACAATTGTCTCAGAGTTCTGAATTACACAGTGGTACCTGTCTGAAACAACCACAGAAGATTAAGTTACACTAAGCTTCAGTATTTTTCCTTTTTTTTTTAGTCCTATTGAAAGCACGCTTTTCATACATAGAAAGCCATTGTTTTCTTTTGTGTGATTTATACAGTAATAAAATATTTTGTATACTTACATATAAATAGAAAGAGAGTGATATTCGGAGGGCTAAAATGTATGAAAAAATAATAAAGTGAACATTTCATGCGATACATTTTCATTAAATGAGTTTCATTTAATCATAAACCGAGAAAAAAGAAAAAAAAAATTATTTCGTGTATTTTATATTTTAAATCTTAATGGTAATACATGACAAAAGATGAAATAAATGTAAAATACTGTACAAAACATCATTAAAGTTAGCACGATAGGACTTTTTGATCGATTCTTTCATATAAAAGCATGCAGTATCTGTGTTGATTTTCTTAGCAAATCTTATCAATTTCTTCAAATTTCTTTTTTACAACTTTAGTACAGAACAGCTTTTAAAATCTTTTTGTCATATTTGCGATGAATTAAAATGACTATCGCAAATGCGCTTATAAAGATCTTGGAAAGAGACGCCTGAGCCACTCCGGTGCCAAATTTCAATTTCATTAAGGGTATAATAAAGCTGTTTATTTTATTTTATTTTTTATTCACACTATTTATTTTTCTGATTTTAATTTGATGCATGAAAGAGAGGAGGAAATCATTTTTTAATTGGTCTAAATGTACAAAAAGCGAAAAAAAGTATTTTGTAGTAGTTTAAATAAAAGATTTTTTTTTTTGAAGTAAAACGGTCTCTCTCTCTATCTCTCTTTTTTGGGGGGGAGGGTGGGGGAAGACATGAACTTTTTTTTTTTTTTCCTTTTTAATATTTTTAAAAGTTATAATGGTGTTTTTATTTAATGTCTTTTGTTCCAATTATCCGTTTGAACTAAAAAACACGACATTAGCTATATTTTGTCCGGGTTAAGTATATCAATCTTTACTGCTTTTGGTTAGATGTTGTAAATTTGTACAGCAAATTTAAACCTGACATATTCAATGTGAAACAAGCAAATATGAAAATGCAAAATGTCTGAAAGAATGTAATACTCTCCGGCCACGTTAGATTGATCCCCTGTTGGCAAAGTGCCAGGACAATTCTACTCATACGCTAGGGAAGACAGCAATGGAAGAGAGAGGGAAATTTTTCTATTACTCTTGTTTCGTTTGCTATGTGTAGAATCATTGATATTACGAACATTCCTATTTTATAAATGGACCAACACCAACCCTTTTCACCCATGCGCAGATGACGCCAGGGATCATTCTTCTGCGGTTTATCAGTAGTTCTGTGGTACTATTATGGTACTTTATGTATGAAAACGTATTTGTACTCTTCACAGAAATACAGATCTTTTTTTTTTTTTTAAAGCATTATTAAAAAATATTCTTGTCTTTCTTAATCACGGAATCTTTTTTATTAACCCTTTCATTCCCCGTGATGCCAATTGGAATCATGGCATTTCAGATTTTCTTTCTTCCCATCTAGCACTCCCGCTGATTCAAAACGAACAATATTAAAATCTATATACATTTTACCACCGAAAAAAATATATTTTAGGTTGGTTGGTTGGGTGGGTTTTACGTCGCACTAGTGCTGCGCAGATGGGCAATTGGCGACGGTCTGGGACTCACCCCTAGAGGAAGTCCGGAGACATGCCATCGCAATTTTGATCCTCCACGGAAGGGATGACTCTCCCGCTTCGGAGATCCCCAGAGGTATAATTTTTGATGGGAACATGGAGGACATTGCGGCCACGACAGATTTTACGTGCACCAGCCACCATTAGTGTACACGACGGTCTTTGGCCGGCTCGAGTACCGAACCCGCAATCTTCCAATTACGAGGCCGGCGCAAATATATTTTAGGTGATTTCGCTATCCTTGTTCACAAATGAAAGTACATTTTTCTCTTTTCTGATAATAATATCGGAATCAGTTTCCTGATTTGGGCAATTTAAGTAAATTAATTGTTTGAAATATTATTTTATTTTATTTTTTAATGTTTATAATTTGTATTTTAATTCACTTCAATATGTATTTCTTCCAAAATTTTGATATTTTTATTTGTTAAAAAGTAATGAATTTAAACGTCATCAGTGACTTTATTAAACATAAATACACAACTCTCACTTGCTTTGTTAGCTATAATAATTCGCACTCTGCAATTACTTCTATTAAAAAAATATATATATATTTATGTATATTACCTTTGAAATAAATTTGTGACTAAATATAAGATTTATTGTTTTATGGGTGAAAAAAAAAAATGGGAATGAAATGGTTTAATTAAGCGTATGTTCCTATTAAAGAGTATTTGTACTGAGGAATATGGAGAATTGGCAAATCTTATTTCATAACTTATCTTTGTAAACGACAATTTTGCGCTTTAAAATTAAACCTTCGATACTCAAATTTATGGGCACTTCAATGATAATGTGTCTGAAAATATTGATGAGAAGACATCGCACATACACTAAGCGACAAAAAAAAAAAAAAAAAAAAAAAAAAAGCCGCACTGCAGAAAAAAAGACTTATAACTTTTTTAATTGTAATAACTTTAAAATTAAGGGTTGAAACAAATAAAAATGTCTTGTTTCCATGATGCCAAAGGGATGAAGTGATACCTATGTACATTTTCAATATAATAATTCGCTTTATTACACACTACGAAGTACTTTATAAGAATCTGCATCGTTTTAAACATAATGCAACAGCCATGCACTTTGTATTCTATTCTGATTTATTATATGAAAGAAACAAGTTATATTTTAATATATGAAATAAAACTATTTACTTATTAGATCTAAGTAATTTTTTATTAAAAATATGTATTCTGTATTGGGTTAATTCAACCTTTATATGGAATTACGGCTTTAATGCACAATGGCACAGTATTATACAGTGTTTTAATATAAATCTCAGAAATTTCAATGTGCCAAATATCACAAATAATTTTTTCTAGTTCTGGCAGAGTTGTAGGCTGCAAATTTCGAATCTTCTCCCCTCTCCTTCACCTTTTTATAGACGAAACATTTTCGAACGGATCGCGATTAGGACTATTTCCATGTCTGCTAGAGAAGGAATTCTACTACACAGAAAAAAAGTTGTCAGTTGACAATACAGAATCGACTAACACAAACAGCTGACTAGGAAACTTCAGTTAAAAAGTATACTAGCTGAACTAGTCTCCAAAACAATGCATCAGACTAGGAAGGTTAATATTATCAGATATAGTCGTCTTAACTGATAATATTAACCTTCTTAGTCTGGGGTTTTGTTTTGGAGACTAGTTCAGCTAGTGCACTTTTAAACTCAAGTTTTCTAGTCAGCTGTTTGGGTTAGTCAATTCTGTATTGTCAACAGACAACATCTTTGTTTATGTGTATATCTTTTGTGGGAATTAACTTAAAGTGAAAAAAGATATGATTACTTACAGAATCATAGGTTCTCATGGGAATGGATAGGAAATTCTGACAATTTGAAGTAAATAAACTTACCACGACGCCGCGTAGTAAGGTACATTATTATCTTGAAATGCTGGTTGTGAAAATGTCCAAGATACTCCCAAAATAGATGGTCAGGCAACACTTTTATAAAGGCAGTTAATTGATCCCTTAAGCATAAAAATTTGCCCGACTGTTTGAAAAGTTATACACCTCCGTACCATAATATACGAGTATGCGTCACTGTTTTAAAAGTGCGATTTTCATTAACTCGATCATATTTTCGTTGTCAGATCTGCTTGTTTTCTTTAACTCGAAATATGTTAAATTTGACTCATCAGAGAGAACCAGTTCAGCGCAATAGTTAACTAATCATTTTTTTTTTTTTTTTTTTTTTAACCAACTGAGGTCTTGCTTTCCTAATTCTCTTCACTAAGAATAGAATTTTCTCAAATTTTCTGTCATTTAAACCTGCTTTGTTTAATAGTTGCTGCACTGTAGTTAAAAAAGATTATGCTGCTAAACACTTTTTCTGAATATCTTTTATGTTCTAAATGTATTACAAACCGATTTTATACGCAACTAGCAGGCTTTGTCCGCTTCGCTGAGCACTATACTTAAATGAGTTGTCAAAATTCTATATCATTGTTAAAAACCTAAGTTAAAAGTCTCCTCTGTATTTCGTAGAGGTTTACGGAATACAGAGAAATTCCGTACGCAACGTGATAATTCCGGGTCCAACATGAGAATTCCGGGAGGATCGCAACGTGAGGATTCCGGGTCCATACTGCCTTCGGCAGCATCTTACTTACCCTTCCCCAACGGCTAAGTTAAAAGTTTTGCGAAATCTCAGCAAAGTATATAATGCGTACACCTAATCAACATCCACACACCAAAATTCATCATTCTAAGATAATGTAAGGCGAATTCAAACCGGATAACATGTTTTTTAGCGTGTTTATTCCCCCGACCCCAAAGGGTGGTAAGGGTGCGAATTTCATAAAATCTCGTTACATTTAGTATCGGATACATACAAACAATTTGCGCACCAAATTTCGTGACTGCAGATCCCATAGATTTCCCAAGACAAATTTAACGCTAAAAGGGTAGGGGAGGTGTCTTGAATTGTAACTTCCCCACCCCTCAAAAAAAAAAAAAAAAAAAAAATCGAAAATCGCAAAAAAACGAGAATGTGTTTTTGAAAATAGTCTAAAGAAAACGCATAGCTATTTTCAATACCTTTGTAACATCTTTAGTAGAGCTTTACTAAAAAATCCGGAATTTCTGAAATTTCCCCTCGAAAAATGATTTTTCCTCTCTCTCCTTTAAGAATCAAGGTTTCCAAAATCATTCATAATGTTTTATTTATACTCAAGTCTTGTCTCATCATGTGCAATTTCTTCACCGGGAAGTAATTTGAGACCAAGTTATGCTTACAAATGTTTTTTTTTTTTTTTTTGCTTCCTGTCCCTCTGTAGGGAAGGGGATATTTCGATAAATCTCGTTTCTTTAGGTGCCGGATGCATGTAAACAGTCCAAGAACCAAACTTTGTGACCGCAGCTCTCATAAATTTCCCAGGACATATTTAGCGCTAAAAACGGTGTGTCAAATTTGCCCTTTGTAACTCATACCCCCTCCCCCCTCAAAAAAAAATGGCAGATCACAAAAAATCAAAAAGTCTTTTGGAAATATTCTAAGGAAGTTGCATAGCTCTTTTCAACATCTTTGATATATTTTTGGTAGAGCTCTACTCAAAAATCCAGAATTTGCGAAATTTCCCGCCAAAATTCGATGTCCCCCCCCCTTCCTCTGCTTAAAAATCGAAAATTCATAAATTGCAGATATTGTATTATTTCTACTCATATCTAGTGTCCCCATGTGCAATTTCTTCACCGTGAAGTAATTGGGAGCCGAGTTATGCTTACAAAGATATTTTTGCCTTCCATTTTGTCCACTCCAAGGGGGAAAGGGGGGGTAATTTTGATAAATCCCGTTACTTTATGTGTCGGATGCATATAAAAAATCCAAGCACCAAAATCCGTGGCTGCAGAGCCCATAGATTGCTCAGGACAAATTTAGCGATAAAAGGGTTGGGGTGGCTCGAGTTTGTCCCTCCCCCCCCCCTCCAAAAAAAAAAAATGTGTTTTAGGAAATGTCTTAAGAAAGTCGCATAACCTTTTTTCAACATCTTTATTCCATGTTCGGTAGAGTTCTGCTGAAATCAGTAATTTTTGAAATTTCCCGCCAAAAATCGATTTACCCCCATCCTTCCCTTAAAAATCGAAAATTCCTAAATCGCAGATATTGTTTTATTTGTACTCATGTCTAGTCTTCCCATGTGGAATTTCTATATTGTGAAGTAATTAGGAGCTGAATTATGCTTACAAACGTATTTTTGGCTTTTGCCCCCGCAGGGAGGAACGGGGGTGAAATTTCGGTAAAGTTGATAGGTACAATTTTAAGCTGGGTAAAGACCTAAATTCCTCCCAAGCGCCGTTGAATTCCGTCCAGTCGTTCTCAAGTGATACACGGACAAACGCGTTTTACTCTTTTACCCCCCAGGGGGGAACGGGGGGATTTTCTGAAAAGTTGATAGATATAATTTTAAGATGGGTAAAGACCTAAGTTCCTGCGAAGCTCCGTTGAATTCTGTCCAGCCGTTCTCAAGTGATACACGGACAAATGTGTTTTTGTCTTTTGCCCCCCAGGGGGGGACGTGGGGAAATTTCTGAAAAGTTATAAGATATAATTTTAAGTTGGGTAAAAATCTAAATTCCTGCGAAGCGCCGTTGAATTCCGTCCAGTCTTTCTCAAGTGATAACCGGACAAACGTGTTTTAGTCTTTTACCCCCCAGGGGGGAAATGGTGGGGAAATTCTGAAAAGTTGATAGATATAATTTTAAGTTGGGTGAAGACCTAAATTCTTGCCAAGTGCCGTTCAATTCCGTCCAGCCGGACAAAAAGACGTCCAGCCGACATACAGACACGATGACACACACACACACACACACACACACACACACACACACACACACACACGGGCAAAAATTTCTGAAGTTATTTTCGGCTTTCATGGTGTGTGAAACGTAAAGATATCGCAAAATTTTTCGATTCTGTCAAATTTACAGACAAAAGTCTGATTTTATTAGTATAGATTTCTTTTTAACTTACAATTATCTCGCTTGGATGAGCAACAAGGCCGAAAAAAGCCAAATTTCCAGTTTAAACGACCCAAATGTTTTATATCTTGCTGTAAACCATTTTACCAATATTTCGTTAACATTTAATTATTTTGCATCTCACGTATTAAAATATTTTTGATTTTCATTCAAAAATAATTACTTTTTGTGGCATTGTTAACTGCCTTATTCTTACCTTTTTTGAAATATTTTCTAAAATTACAGCTTTCCTGACAATTGTATTTTGTTTTTAACACTGGACTCAATGCTAAAGTGTATGTGGTGGACAACGTAATAAAATCTGTTCGAAAATTTGTTTTTTAAACAATAAAATTGGTTGTTGTAGATGGTAAAAAGAAAAATATCCAAGTGCAGCTTTTTTTTTTTTTTCTTTGGTCGTTTAATGTAGATAAAACGACCGGAATTTGCAGGAAATAAAATATATTTACTTTTTTTAAATAAATATATTTCTTTACAATAATAATAATAATAATAAACATGTGCCAACATTAAGGATAATTATAAACTGATATGACAAAAAAAAAAAAAAAAAAAAAAAAAAAAAAATCATGTTGTTGTTTCCATGTTGAAAGATTTATTAGTCTCGACCTCTATTGTAAAATGTTTTTGTTACCTTAAATCTATTATTACATATGCTAAACATGGCATCTTGTTAACAAGGAAAGATTTGACTATAAACTCTACTCTAATCTAGGACCATTAGTTCAATATTCACATGCTATTTTATAGTACGACAGGAATATTCAGGCAGCGATTTTACTTTGTCGCCATTTATTGCATTGCACCTTGAATGAACGTGCAACCATTTTTTATTTTATTTAAAATACATAAAGCTGGAGGTTTGTCATTGTATCTGTCCGGATTATTAGATTTTATCAAAAATTGGCATACTGATTAGTATGGATTAAATCTAGTTAACACTGTGCTATATGTGATTTCCTCTACTGTATATGAGCTCAACCATCACCGTTTCAGAAATGATTCATGTTAACGTTTTTAATAATCGTGCCTTGCACAAGGCTTACTTTGCATATGTGGTTCTTTATTCATTAATACAAGCCTCCCTCCCTTCCGTTTGATAAATGTAATGACGAATTATATATTTATACAAAACCTATATCTATCTATCTATCTGTATATTTATCTATCTACAATTTTATCACTTTTTTTTTTTTTTTTTTTTTTTTATTCGATGATGTCTAATACATGGATTTCCACAGAAAAATGCGTATAAGATATATGTGTTAAAGATATATATATATATATATATATATATTAAATAGTTTTATATTGTAAAAGAAAAAAACCTGTGACAAATGTTAAAAAAAGAAAAAAAGAAAAAAAATACAAGAAAAAGATAAATTAATTAAAATTAAAATTAAAATATGTACTAGCTGGAACCCGTCGAATTCGACGATTACTTTATTGACCGTAATGTTTGAAAAATCGTCGCATCATTCTTTAAATGTATTTCAAGTTAAAACATCTAATATAATTTACGGCATTTCACTTACTGTCAATGTGACGTCAAACTGACTCAAAATAAACAATTGCTATCTTTTATTTTCTATTTCATTTAATACTCAGGCTACATGTTAGCTGACCCGCCTGGCGTTATCCAGGCACATGTTAATAACCTTAAATGAATTTTAAATTCGTATGATTTTATATATTTAACTCGATTTTGTTTGAATTTCTATTTTTAAATAAAAGCATCGCGGAAAATATAATCATCTGTAACAAAAAAAAAAAACCTAGAACCGATAGGAACTCTGCCTTGTGACCCCGGTGACTTTGGCAGCGCATACGCGGGCCGCTAATACCATGATAAATTCCAAAAGAATAACCTGGAACGGAACGAACCGGCCCAGCATTGCCCGGGCCCATGATAATAACCTTAAATGCACCTTAAATTTGTATGGTTTTATATCTTTAACTCGATTTTGTTTGAATTTCTATTTTTAAATGAAAACACCACAAAAAAAAAAAAAAAAAAAATATATATATATATATATAATAATCATCTGTAACAAAAAAAAAAAAATTACCTCAAACAGAACGGAACTCGGGTTCATGACCCAGTGCCTGCGGCACGTATATGCAGCCGCTAATAACATGAAAAAAATCTCAAAAATTAAAATTGAACCGAACGAACCTATGACTTGTGTTACCTCTGCCTGTGACTTCGTCACCGTATAGCAGGCATGCTACGCACGCGCTGCAAAATCCACTTCCCTCCACCAGGGAGCGCAGCATGTTGTGTACGAACATCACCAATCGCTTGAATTTCCAAGACCTTTCAAATAAGATATCACATGGTGGTGTCAACTGCAAAATCCTTTAGTTACACTTTTCACCGCCAGGGGGCACAGCGTGTTCTATGCGAACAACACCAACGGTCAGGAAATATGAATACCTTTAAAATAAGTTATAACATGATAGGGCCTACTACAAAATCACCTAGTTCCACTTTTCACCACCAGGGGGCGCCCTATATTGTATACAATACCCAATTGTATATATCCCCAATTGTATATATTGTATATATCCTCAATCAACATGAAATTTCAAGACCTTTAAAATGAGGTGCTACATGTGTGGGTCTAGAACGGATTTCCCTCTCAAACTAATTCCCCCCCCTTCAAATCTACTTTCCCCCTCCCCCCTGTGAAATAGAAAATTCCAAAATCGGAGATATTGATTTTTTAGTTTTTGAGTCTAGTCCCTCCATGTACAATTTCTTTACCGTGAAGTAATTTGGAGCTGAGTTATGCTCGCCAACGTGTGTTTAACCCCTGCCCCCCCAGGGGGGCGACCGTTCGATTTTTTTATTTTTGTCTTTTTATAACATATCTACAGACCAAGACCTTTTGTTAGACACCTCAACCAAATTTTTACACTTAGCCGTTCTCTGAATTTAGTGGAGACAGACAAAAACACGTTTCAAATTAATATATAGATAAAGAAATGGACAATGTTTTTTTTATACCATAGAAAACTATTTAAAAGAGGCGTGTATAAAGCTTTCTTTTAGAAATAACTTTTCTTAAATATGGTATCGAATTTCTTCATTACTAAAAAGCGTGATCATAAAACTGAATTAAAAATTTACATTTGAAAGTAAAATTCAAATAAAATGCACTTTAAATACATTTAAATTACTAAAAATAACTTAACAAATAAAAATAAAATGCATTGTTACACTGTAGCACTTTTATTAAACCTTTCTAAAATTTCAAGGACTTTCCTATTATTAATAGCTTTAAAACTGGATATCATAACCGCACCCTGAAAGACATAGAAAAACCTACGTTGCTAAAATAACTTATTCAAGATTTTTATTCAAACAAATGAATTTCAAGTAAACATACGGAAGCAAATAAACTGTTTCGTTAACCTGATTTATGGCCATAAATCTCTTCTCCGAACATATGACAGCTTTTAAATAGCATTTAGATACTAATTATATGTAACCTTAAGTATATAATTATTCAGTAGTAAGTATAATTTTCTTCTGACTTAGTTTGGAATACTAAAGAAAACGTATCGCACTTTTGTTTAACTATTTGAATATTCATATTGTTATTTTTATTATTTTTGAATATTTTGTATTTAAAATTGGTTTATGCTTTTTTTATGACCGCAAAAGGGAAAGAAATAATAATAAACTTATTTTATGAAATAAAACTTTTGTTCATATACCACACAAATTTAATTATTTTGACAATAGTATTTTTAACAAATTTGCAAACCTATGGTGCTCTGTCAATTAAACATAATATTAAAAACATGTACGAAAGAAATTACTTTGAATAAGGGTAATGGAATTTTAAAATATATTAAACTACAATCAAACAAAACGTCTTTTTTTTATTATTCATATATATTATTTTTATTTATAGGGTCCGTACGGCCATGCCTTTTTTCAAGTTCTCTTCCACCAGAATTTTTATACAATTTATTTTCTTTAAATTTTTCATACTTTTTACATATCAAAAATTGCTGCATAATATCAATGGTGCAGAAAATTAAGAAAATTCAAGGATTGTACGAACAATGATTTATTTATTTATTTATTTATTTATTGTTGAAAATTATGATAAGATATTTGGTTCTGCTCCCTTGTGAGGTTAATGGGATGCCATGACTATCTTAAACTTACTTAACTATGTAGAAATAGTACGAGACTCAATGAAAATGCAAGTAATGTTTTATTAGAGCTTAAAAACGGAGAGGATAGCTGGGCCGAACTCAATATCAAATTTTAAGTAACTTAGGAAAAATACCTTTAATAAATAACTTAGATAAATAAAGAATATATTTCACCAAATGAAGATATTGTAATAGGATGAAGGCTGCTCTCGATGAATCACGACACTTCTCAAACTAGACAAAGGTAGAAAAATTCCCTTTCCCACCAATTTCTCCGCTCTAATCCAACTCATTCATTAACACCACAATATTCGCGAACACTAAATGTACGCCTGAAAGTAATTATCTTCTACTCCACACTGCTACACCACACATACATTCATATTTATACTTAATCTCCAACAACTCCAATTTCTTCACTTAACAAAACTTTAAAGCCTTTTCGTATTCACTCACACTCCGCAACTTACGTTCTTCGTTGCAGCGCTATGCTGACGCAAAACTATTCCAACCTAAAATTTCGCCGTCTACTGGCGCCGAAGCATTTTTAGCTTTCCCCCGCTTATTACGTCTCTGTATCCAGCATAATAAAAAAAAAAGAAAAAAAAAGTGTGGTGACCTACCACAGTCTCAAACTTACACCCTGTGTAACACTAAAATGCTACATTAAGACTAATATAAACATAGAAAGAAAGTGTAAAATTCGATAACACTTATTTTGACAGCCGTTTTTAAAGAAACGCAGTTGCGAAACCTCAAATTGAGCTGTTTATATTGCAACTTTAAGGAAAATCGTTAGAGCCGTTTTTCAGATACGGACTTACGTTCCCATTTCCGGTTTTCGATGACCCACATCTGGTTTTCCAATTTTCACCAAAGTTTTAAAAATTCATCTGTACACAAGACCTGTATCAACTGAGAAGTTTCGTAATTTTATCTTTATTAGTTTTAGAGATATGACTGCCTGAAGATTCCATACATACATACACACTGACCAATTGCCAAAAACTATTTTTTTGGACTCTGGAGGTCTTAAAACGTGTAGATCAAGTTAAAACTCGATATGGAATTTTAGGACCTAATGGAAGTAAAAATGACTAAGTAGAATATTTTGCAAAATTTTAAGGTTTATTTATCTACTAATTACAAATTTATTTAAGTTTTCCATTGTTAAATCCAGTAAAATAATACTCCGAATTAAATTTGCAGATTTTTTTTTTTTTTTTTCATAAAATGTTGAGGAGAGTACATTAAAATAATTTAATACACGATTTAAAACTTATTTTCTCTATAAATGAAAATTTTCCACCACCAAGAAATTTTTAGTATGTGACCACTCTTATTTCCATTAATCGTCTGGAATACGAAAGCATTGTATTCCATCAAAAATTTCGATATCGAGCTCTTACCTGATTTTTATATTTTAAAGTATCTTGAGTCCATAAAGGTATATATTTAGAGTATGTTTGTACGTGTGAGTCTGTGTTAGTATATGTGGGTGGGAAGGCAGGGGTGTCGATATTCGGGATAAAATGTATTCAAAAAGATAAAAACGATAGAACAAATAAACTTTATTTATAAGATAGATCCGGTGGACAAGTGAATTTGCGGATTGTTAGTAAAAACTGGAAAACAAGTAATGTGACATAGTAAAAAAAGAAACAGGAGAGTACATTAATTTAAGTCCACACACACACACACACACACACAAAAAAAAGGGGGCTCTAACTTGGCTTTGAAATTTGCTTTATAACCCCATTTAAGATGTTCTTTCTTACGTATTAGTTGGTTATTGCAGAACACGATTATTTGAGTTTTGATCAGCGTGAAAAATTGATTAGCCTTTTGGTTAGCATTAGGCAAATTTTATGCCTCAAAAATTGATGTCTTAAAAATAGGTTATACGATTTTTTTCTCTTTATATAAACTTGCTTTTAAATACTCTTCGTATGTATTTAGTTCCGATGTACAAGTCCGTAACTAAGAGAGGCTATTAGGGTCTCAACACCAATCCCCCGAAAGTTTTGAGGAATGCAACATTTTTCACCCTTATCAATCTGTACTAAAGATTAAACATCCTTAGAAAAAATTCCTGGCTACGGCGTAGCAAGTGTAGATATGAAATTGAGACGTTTGGGTAAAAATTGGAAAGTTTAAGTGAGTGTGAAAGTCGGTATCTCAGAAACCACTCTAACGATTTTCTTTATATTCGCTATATAAACCCTTATTTAGATGTTCTTTTGTATGCATTGGTTGGTTAACCCGGTGGAAGGCGCGCGCTAACCCACGAACTGTTGGAATTCAGTTGCAGCTGCCTGATGCCATAAGTGTGCTAGTTCGCCAAAAATAGTAAACTCTCATTTTGTTCCTTCTGCTCAGTTTGTGTCAGCGTTTTCTCATCATTGACCCCATCATTACATTATTGTTAGCAACACATGGAGCAAACAGATTTAGCGAAAGCCTCATATTTGTGCAAACAATAATGAAAGTGTAATTTGAAATGAAGATCTGCTATACGAAATTTGTATACGAAGGTTTACATAGCTCGAATAGTTTTGCTTTTTAAAGTAAGATATTAAATGGAATATTAAACGGTTTGTTGGTTGGGTTTTACGTCACATTAGTGTTGCGCTTTGGGCAATTAGCAAATAGTCTTGGACTCACCCATAAGGATGGTCCTGGGGAAGTAAATGGAATTGGTGCTTTGAGAAAAATGCTATGAATAGAATTACAAGTCTTAATAAAGTTTCAAGTTGTATCGGAATTATGGCTTTTGATAAATTTTTAATATTGTAGGTGCATTGGAAAATATTTTTGATGAAGTTCTGTTATGATTGTCATTCAAAATGATTCTCCGATTTAATCTATCTTCACCATGAAGGCTCCATTCCCCTCCATGGAGGACCAAAATTTTGATGATACAGTCGGCTGCAGAATAGGGTGGAACGAAAAAAATCAATTATTGATTTTTAATTTGTAATAGCGCGGTAAAATTGTCTTTTGGTGTAGTTAATATAAATTAAAAATATGAAAAATATTGAAGTACATCTTGAGGTGCCGCAAAGACGTTAAAGTTTCATAAAATTGAAATTTTTGCAATGCTTTAAAGTTTTTTTGGGAAAAAATTAGCTTTTGATTTTTAATTTGTAATAGTGCGGAAAAGTTAACTTTTGGTGTAGATATGTTAAATTAAAAAAATGTAAAATATTGGAATACACCTTGAGGTGCCGCAACGACTTTAAAGTTTTATAAAAACACACTTTTCGGAACTTTTTCAAAGATTTTTTGGGTGTTTCGAATATAAAATAAAAAGTTTCAAATAGGCGTTATAATATGAATAGAAAGATAAAGACAGTTTTACTATTGCATTAGCACCCAATCAAGAAGATTGAGTCATCACCGGAGCAGACGTTGTGTGAGGCGGGTAACGGGAGGCCTAGATTTCTCTGCGTGCGGTGACAAGCTCAGAGCAGGTGTCAAGTCAGTAGCTTTGCCGAGATCAGTTGAGTTGACGTCTCCACTCCGTCTATTGTGTAACAGATTAACGTAACATTTTGTTAGTTTGTGTGCTACTTTATTGTTGTGAGTAAAAATTGTGAGTAAAAATGGAGACAAATATCGGAATGTCCTAGTTATGGGAAATTTAGTGATTTACTTGAAGTGGAACTGCTTAATTATGAATCTGTTATGTAGTGCTACTATTTTACTACATATAACCTCAAAATTTCTTCAAAGAAGGATCCTAGTGTACTAGTGTATCAGTAAAATATGTAACACTTTAGTTCCCAAAATAGAAAAAATATGGTCAAAAGCGTCTATTCCCGTTGCTTCTAACAAAAGAATTTTACAAATGATAAAAGCATATCATGCTAAATACTGGAATTTATTAAGGTCTAAAAGCAGAAGAAGGTCAGAAAAGTTTGTCTGTAACCTCGCAAAATATAGAAAAGATGTTGAACGTCTATTTGATATTGCTGCCTGTAAGTGTGCTCTGGAACAAGAGTTTCTAAACGATCAACTGACTAACAGGAAAATGGTTATAGAGGCAGAACCAACTAAGTCCTTGAAATATACAAGAAGAGATTAATCTACCAGGCCTTTCATAACTCAAAAAAGAGAAAAACACTCAAATGCGCATTAAATTGTCATCTGTAGCTTCAATTGCTGATCGAATCGGAATATTAGATAAAGCTGCTGAAGCTATAGATAGTGCTTCTTTACAGGACATGGGTGTAATCACAGAAGATGACACACACAGCGCTGTCATTGCCGCCAGTAACCGTTTCTGATACCCTAGTATTTTTTGTCCGTTCTTCGTTAAACTTAACTATTCTCTGCAGTTTTTACTTTGTCTTGCTTCTTTCTTCTTCAAAACACTTGTGGTAGCTATATCAGTAATACCTATAACCATTTTCCTGTTAGAAAGTTGATCGTTTAGAAACTCTTGTTCCATAGCACATTTACAGGCAGCAATATCAAATAGACATTTAACATATTTTCTATATTTTGCGAGGCTACAGACAAACATGTCTGACCTTTTTTTCCTTTTAGACCTTAATAAATTCCTGTATTTAGCATGATATGCTTTTATCATTTGTAAAATTATTTTGTTAGAAGCAACGGGAATAGACGCTTTTGACCATATTTTTTCTGTTTTGGGAACTAAAGTGTTACATATTTTACTGATACACTAGTACACTAGGATCCTTCTTTGAAGGAATTTTGAGGTTATAAGTAGTAAAATAGTAGCACTACATAACTTCCCAAAAAAAATGACATTCCGATATTTGTTTTATCCTCACTAATTTAGATTGAGCCATTTTTACTCACAACAATAAAGTAGCACATAAACTAACAAAATATTACGTTAATCTGTTACAATATAGACGGAGCGGAGACAACTCA
>OZ005652.1:108357646-108520146 GCA_963930645.1 Salticus scenicus
ATAGCAGTTTGTTTGAAGGTTTAGTAATCAAGGACTAAATTCTTGATTCATGATCGTTAACGTCCCTTTTCACTTACCGTCGCCGGAAGTCCGAGCCAATGTTATTCTATGGGGAAATTTTCTTTACAAATAACTTATTAACTAATGCATATCTTTAAATTCTGTTTTCACATTCTGAAAATTCCCAACTGTTAAATTGACGGACCTTTTTACTTCCATTACCCTACTACCGTAGGTAATGGAAGTATTGTATTCGGTCTGAAAATTCGATATCGGGTTTTCACCTGATTTACACGTTTTAAGGTCCCCTGAGTCCAAAAAAGTGGTTTTTGGCAATTGGTCAGTGTGTATGTATGTGTGTATGTGTGTGTGTGTGTATGTGGAGATTCTTCTGCCTATTATAGCTCAGAAACTAATAAAGATAGAGCTATGAAACTTTAGAATTCAAATACGTCGGGCGTACAGATGAAATTTCCAAACTTTGGTGAAAATTGAAAAACCGGAAGTGGGACATCGGAAACCGGAAGTTGGACCGTAAGTCCGTATCTCAAAAACGGCTCTAACGATTTTCTTCAAACTTGCTATATAAACACTCTATTAGATGTCCTTTCGAATGATATAGTTGGTTAGTTCAAGAAAATTGATAGGCGTCCTGTATAAATAGCTCAATTTCAGGCCTCCCAAGGGCGTTCCTTTAAAAACGGTTGTACGGATTTTTTTCAAACTCGCCATTTTAACTCAATTTTAAATATGCTTTTGTATGTAATTATTGTTTTCCTGTCAATAATTGAGTTTAACCGGAAATGGATATCGGAAACCGGAAGTGGGACCGTAAGTCCGTATCTCAAAAGCGGCTCTAACGATTTTCTTCAAATTTGCTATATAAACACTCTATCAGATATCCTTTCGAATGATATAGTTGGTTAGTTCATGAAAATTGATAGGCGTCCTGTATAAATAGCTCAATTTCAGGCCTCGCAAAGGCGTTCCTTTAAAAACGGTTGGACGGATTTTTTTCAAACTCACCATTTTAACTCACTTTTAAATATGCTTTTGTATGTAATTATTGTTTTCTGGTCAATAATTGATTTTTTTGTGAAAGTTGGTATCTCAAAAACGGCTCTA
Organism: Salticus scenicus; assembly: GCA_963930645.1. Classification (NCBI taxonomy): domain Eukaryota; kingdom Metazoa; phylum Arthropoda; class Arachnida; order Araneae; family Salticidae; genus Salticus; species Salticus scenicus. Next base: position 108,358,772 of record OZ005652.1, read on the forward strand.
ACGATTTTCTTTTTTGGTCACTTTTATGTTTTCTGATCACATTATCTCTCAAAAATGCATATAATACATGTAATAGCGGGTAATGGAAGTCGTGTGGTTGTTTCACACCAGATTTTTTAGAAATGTAATTTTTAAATTTTTAATATATATATATATTTTTTTTATATATTTATTTATTTATTTATTTATTTTTTTTTTGAAATTGCAAAATGAAAAAAATTCACATATTGAAAATTCGGGTTTTGCAGCTTCAAAATAAAATACATTAAAAAAATAAATAAATAAATAAATAAATATTTCGAAACAGGTCTGTCAGGTCTGTGAAACAGCTGGAAATATTCAGAATGTGAAAACATAATTTAAAAATATTTATTAGTTAATAAGTTATTTGCAAAGAAAAATTTCTCATAGAAAAGCATTAGCTTCGGCTTCCGGCGGAGGTGAGTCAAGAGGGCCCTTAAAATAATTTTTTCTTTTTAAATATAATTTGCCGCAGCACTTTCCAAGAGGTTCTTCTCTCGAAACTGGCTGACGAAAAGTGCCGGGATCGATTCCAGATCTAATTGGTCAACCTAGTTCGAAAATTTCCCGGCGTGAATTCGGGAAAAGACACCCCTTTAAAAAAAAAGAAGACATTTTACGCAGATCTAGGATTTACGTCCAATTAACCGGCCTTAATTTTTACAACACAGCAACCAAGCTACTTTATATGTTTAATGATTTTTTTCTGAAATTTCAACGAAAAATTCTGTACTAAATCGCATAATGTATCCTTTATGCATAATAAATTTTCTTAACATAATAATAATAATAATAATAATAATAATAATAATAAATCAATATGTGAAATGCGATGAAAATATTGAATATATCTTCCAAACTTTACAAATAGGAGTTTATTTGAAGGTTTAGTAATCAAGGACTAAATTATTGATTCATGATCCTTAAACTTAATTTTTCTTTTAAAATATACTTTGCCGCACCACTTACCAACAGGTTTTGCTCTCGAAACTGGCTAACGAAAAGTGCCGGGATCGATTACAGATCTAATTGGTCAACTTAGTTCGAAATTTTCCCCGTGGTAATTCGGGAAAAGACACCCTTAAAAAAAAAAAAAAAAAAAAAAAAAAATACGCAGGCTTAGGATTTACGACCAATTAATCGGACTTAACTCTTACAACTCAGCACCCAAGCTACTTAGTATGTTTAATGTTGTTTGTGAAATTTAAGTGAAATTATCACTAATAAAATATTTTTTGTAATTCAATTTATTCTTCGACTAATCAGTATTCAATATACAGAAGGACAATGCCAAACACAGTAGTCACATATTAATATAAATATAAATATATCTGTTATTGGAACTACTTGATAATACAATTGAAAAGGAAACAAATATGTTTAATAAACGAAAACATAAACTAATAGTTATTTTCCTTCCAATTTTAAACAACAGTCCAATTATAATAATTTTCAAGAAATAAACTTGAACCAAACGTTACCATGTATTCCGCCCATATAAATTCATTTATTAGAATATAAAAGCACCAAAGTTTGAAATGCTATGAAAATATTGAAATTCTCTTCCAAACTTTCTAAAATGCAGTTCAGCTGAAAACTAAGTAATCAAAAATTCATTTCTCAATTCACGATACTTAAAATAGATTTTGCTTCTCCGAGCTACTTTATGTTGCTTAGTTACAGAAATCGCAAATCTAAAAATAGGAATCATCCTATTTTCAAGATCCGCGTTTGTAATGATCGATAGATGGCGCTCTCTGAACTGCAGTTGTTAGTAAATATAATTGCCACGTGTATTTATTATTGTTATTTCTCCGTCATTACATCATAGAAAATCGATTGCATAATATGATGATATGCAGTGGTGTGATAATTTCACCTTAGCCCACCAGAGGGCGAGCATTTCATTACAATCGCGGATATTTCCTTCTTTATAAAGTTTGAAAATTTTTCTGTAATGGTGAATATATAAGCAACTTTTCATATCGCTTAAATTCAAGTTTTTTTTTCTTTTTTCAAAAGAAAAATCAGAGTAATGCTTGTGCCGTATTAAATGATTTTTTTGAGAAAGTTCGAAACACAATAAAATTGAAATCAAACAAAAACCTGAAATCAGTTCATCTTAAAAGGAAAGTTGAATATTTTTAAGCTTTAAATATATGTTTAAAAAACTGAAATAAATCATTTTTTTCCCCAAAAAAATATCCTGGAACTACGAAGTCAAATCACTGATACTGCTCTTAGATTTTTTTTTTTTTTTTTTTTTTTTTTTTTTTTACTCACGGAAGTACTCACAAGCACTTTTTAGAATCTTTGATTGATGACATTAAATTTTTCTTCAGGACGTCAGAAAAGAGCGTAAAAAATGTGGGATTAAAAGAAGGTATAAAAGTTCTCAAGAAGAATAGAAAGCTATGGAATACAAAAATAAAATATGTTTTTTTTTTTTTTTTCTGATAAACTTAAAAAAAATATAATTAATTGCTAATTGTAATAAAACAGCAACAAAAAATAAATTTTGTGTGAAAGAAACTTAAAATGTAATGCAATATTTATGAATGATATTATCTCGAATGAACAAATAAATTTACTTCATGAACTATATAATATTACAATGTCTAAATACGTACATAAAAAAGGAATTTATGAAAAAAAAAATATCTTTTAGAATAATCAGATATTATAAAGGATATCGTAATATGCCAAAATATCTGAAATACGGGATGACTATAATTAAAGTTACAATTTTAAAACTACCCATCAGAGCGTTTTTATATTTTACCAGAACAATAGTGAGGCAATGCAATTTTGTTTGGAAAAAAAAAATTCTAAAATGTGCTGTTAACTATCCGTAAAGTGTTTATTTCATGAAGCTCCTCTTTTTCGCTTTTCACTATGACTGTTTCCTCTGTAAACACGTATTCTTTTCTTTTTCCTAAAAAAAATGTAGCAACACCTTGAAGTCTATTGTTTCTTGCTATTTCATTGTGTTGTTAGCAACATTCCTGAATTTAATAAGTCAATTTAGGTGTCTCTCATTACATTACAATGTCAGCGCCATCCATAGGAACATGTTGGAACTACTTTTTTCCTTCCCCCAAACAAAATTTCATTGCCTCACGATTTCTTTGGTAAAATATCAAATCGCTCTGATGGGTAGTTTTAAAATTATAGTGTTTTGAAATCGTAACTTTAATTTTATTCACCCTGTAAATGAACTATAAAATTTTTTAAAGAGAAAATGAAATCAGTGATTACAGATGTTATAAGTTTTCTTTTATTTCATTCCTTTTTTTATCCATTATTTCTGAAAATACATGCAAATACTTTTTAGAATCTCTGATAAATAACATGATTTTTTTCTTAAAGATGTCAAAAAAGAACTTAAAATATGTTAGATTAAAGAATGTCTAAAAAATTTTCAGGAAGAATAGAATAACATAGAATAGAAAACTTTATTTATTAAGTACTTGAAAGAAATGCTATTATAAAAAATAGCTGCTAATTATAAAACATAATAACAAATGAAACACTTAAATGAAATATCAAATTTAATGCACTAATAAGTATTTGGATACTTTCGAATTCAGATGTTTTGTCAAATATCTGAAAAAAAATTCTTTAGGAATCATCTCGAAATTTTGGGAGTACACAGAATTGTTACCCTTTTTTTTATTTCAGTATACATATTTTTTTTCCTTAGGAGAAAAATGGGACGAGTGAAAAAAAAAAAAATAATAATCAAAATATTTTGCATCACAGTGTAGAAAGTACTGCTTGAAAAGCACTTTACCTGTAGCATTTGATTATAATGACAACGGTTAAAAAAAAAAAAAAAAAAAAATGCAAAAGGAAAAGCCATTTATTATTATTATTATTATTATTATTATTATTATTATTATACTTAGGGTATTAAGCCCAGTACAAAGAAATTTTTAAAATACTTGGCATATTACATTAGGCACAGCATACTGAAATCAGAATGTGAAAATGTTAAATATCTTACGAAACATGAGCTCTTTTAAATTTTAGATAGGCATGTACAAGCTGTATAAAATTTCAATTCGAATAATTTAATATCCAAAATTATTGAGCTACTTAGATGAAAACCCCAAACAAATATCGTGTAAATTCAAACTGTTATTAGTTATATAACGGGAACACAACGAATAACATATTAATTTAATATATAAACTAGATGTTTTATAAGGTCTGACTGTGTGTGTGTTAATAAATAAAATTTACAAAGGAAAAAAAAAAAACGTTTACTTATAGTAAGAACTCATGTTATAACAAACACAGAGATAATATTTAAATTAATAACATTAAAATATTTTTTTAGACTTAGAAAGTCAAATCATTGATGTGACGTTGAACTTACTTTTCCCTTTTCCTTTATTTTTTCCTTACTCAGGGACTAATAATCTTTGAGTAATGAACTAAAATTTTTCTACAGAACATAAGAAAAATATCGTAAAGTTTCTGGTATTAAAGAAGTTCTAAATCTTTTCCAGAAAAAATAAATTGCAATAAAAGAGTCTTTATTTTTTAATACTAAAAGGAACTTTAACTCAAGCAAGTAATCTATAATTAATAAAGGATATCAGCATAAAGTAAATGTTATATTAAAGAAAACTCTTAAAATTGTCATAATAAATCGTAAATAATAAGGAAATAGTAATATGAAAACCAATACCTCAAATAAATTTATCGTGTTGTGTTATTTCATTACCTGTATAAACCGCAATTTTAGACTTTAACAAATTGAATTTCTGAGATAATTAAATCTTTACCATAACTATAATTCATTAGTTACAGGTTAATAGTTTCATATCCGCTAAATTTATTCACAAAGAAATAGATAGATAGATTGATAGACAGATAAATCTTTCAGGAATAGTTCCTCTCAAAAATTAAAATAATACATCATATTATGCAGTATTTAAAACTATATTTTCAACATTATGATATTTAATTTATGAAATAGTTAATTTCTTATTTCTGTAATGACTTTTCATAAAAAATGTATTTTTACCACTTAAATAATCGCAACAATTACGTGCAATCACATAATTTAAATATTTAAAATTAATATTTTCTAAATGAAAGGTCTATGATAATATAAATACCATGGATTTAAAAATACTTCTTTGTACAATATAATACGGAAAAATAAAACAGAATCAACTATGCACTTTAATTTCTATCCATACCTGTTCTGAAATAGCTACAGTTCTACCGGTTCAGAGATCTCAAGTGTTTCATTTAAATGTAATTTTATAATCAAGCAATATAGTTCATTACTAAAACGAAACATACCATAATGCAAATTTATAGTAGTATTCATAATAAGTGTCGCCAATAATATTTGCAGATATACTGAATTTTTAAGAAGAGAATTTATAGTAATACATATATATGTAAATGTTAACACGCTTTTTTTTTTTTATCTTCGAACTGTAATTTAATTAAATATTATTATTATATTTTTTTTTTCAATTTAGCTTTCAGATGGTTCGAACGCTACTTCGTAAATTATAAAGGAATATGAACTCTGTGAACTTATAATAACTCGGTTTAGCTGTTTAGCCAATTTTTAATTTTGATCAAAAATTAAATTTCCTAGATAAGAAACATGTTCTAATAATAATAATAATAATAATAATAATAATAGTCTTATCATTTAACAAGAGCTGGAAATTGGAAATTTTGACGCCTTGCAAATTTAAAATATCAATGCTAAGCATATGAGGGAGATGAAAAAAAAAACACATTATAATTAATTTAAAACAAATCTCCATAAAATCTCTTATTTTCAAAAGAATTTAGAGATATTTGTACTATATAGCTCATTTTTAACTTTTATCAAAATCAATTTAAATTCGTGATTTTTTAAAGCTTCTTTATGTAAAAAAACACGTTATTTATCATCGAACATAATTTGGAAGGAGAAAGATTGTCAGCTCGTAAATTTGAAATTAGCTATGCAAAGTGATCAAAATAAATAAACAAATAAACAAATAAACATAAATAAGCATAAAATATATATATAAGTCAGACTTTAATCTACCATTGCCATGACCTATCATCCCGATTAAATACACCTTCTAAAAAAAAAAAAAAAAATCCCATTGAAATTGCTTTTTTGTTTTGGAAGCTACAGTGCCACAGACAAACAAACAGAAGTAATTTTCCTATATAACTTTTCATTTATAACCCCTTTGTTTTCAAGTCATGGTGAAAACAAAGATTTTGAAAATAATAGTATTTTAAACAGAATATACAAAATAGTTAATTTGTACCATATTGTTTTCAAAATACTTGGAGTTCTGTTTTTTTTAATTATTCTAAAATAATTGCAATCTGGTAAATCTAGCTCAGAAGTATATACATGTACTTTAAGTATGTAAAAATAATCAGTTTCTAGTACATAAAATATTCTATTAGGTGCAAGGAAAAGTTCTGTTGTTGTGTGGCACCCAAACAGAGAGTTTGGGCACGAAATCAAGCCTTTTAATGTGATCCAAAGCAGTAGTCTGATCAATTCAAAGCTTGAAACCCACTTCTGTGGAAGTTAACGTGGGATTGGCCCTAATCATACTGTAGTACTTCTTCATTGACACCTGATGGCCTTCAGGCCGGTTTCCACCAGAGTTGGGACTTCGAGGTTCAAAAAGCCATTAATCACGCTTCCGACACAAAGAGCCAAACGTCTTGTCATCAGTTGTAACCTTTTATCAGATTACGCAGTTACTTCAAAGGAAAGCCTGCAAAATTGACAAAAAATATCTGTCTCCGGCCCCTCAACTGTCTCAGTAGGAGGGTTAGGGCCAACCACGACCAACCGCTTGACAACATCAAAAGATTCTGAATAGTGCCGCTTGAACCAACCGCTATGGAAACCGGCCTTTCCCGATATGGATTCATCTTTCACAGAATAATCACCCAAACGAAATTTCGCAAACTATCTTTGGCATGTTCGAGCTGTTACAGCGTCCTCTCCAAACACGTCACCCATATTTTTTGTTGCCTCCATCGCGTTATTCCTTTTTTTGGAGCTCGTACAATATACAATACCTTAAGTGCACTTTTTCTTCACCCATGGTAAAAGTTCTATAAGTTTGAAAAAACCGACTAAAATACGAAAAAATGTGAAAAATCATCAATAATACTCTAACCTAACTGTTTAAACCGGTTTCAGTCGGTAATCAACAACGCATAAAAGTGCACGTGTTCAAAAACGACAGAACTTTCCCTTACACCTAATATTTCTCAAGAATAAAATATATTTCAATGATAAACATTAGCTTTAAAATAATTACTTAACAATCTCGAATAGGTTGTGTAAAATAAAAAATAAAGCACAATGTATTAGGTAATTTAAATTAGAATAATAATTATTCGACGATAACTGCAGTTCTGTCATTTAAATAACAACCAAAGCATTAACCTCATATGTAACTTAAAAACGTACAGTTAAACACTATCTAAAATAAAAACAACCATAATAAAATATAAATATTCAAAATAACTGTTTTACATTTACCTCAGGAGAAAAGTTAGCATTCATTTTTCCTATAACCGAGATTTGAACAAATAAAATAAATAGGAAATTTAATTTTGCATGGAACTGTTCCATTTTTTGTTGATGAATATTAACTAATTTTCACTTTAAATATGTTTCTCTATTGAAACAGTTATTAAATAAATAAATTAATTATCGAAATTAATAATATTTAAACATGGTTTAATAAAACACAGCTATGATAATGAGCGGCTAGTTCGAAATTAATAATATTTAAACATGATTTAATAAATTACAGCTATGGTAATGAGCTGCTAGTTTTTATTTTATTATTATTATTTTTTTTTACAAGGGATGTATATATAATTAAGAATCTATTATTGAACTTTGTTCATATGATAAAAATATTTCTGTATTGAACCAGAACATTTAAAATGTAATCAATAAATCCGATTCTTTTCTCAAAAATATTCTTTGAAACAAAGTCTTTTTTTTTACTAAAACAGTTACACACACATATAAAAATTTAATAAATAAATATAAAACTAGGCTTTAAAAATAAAATAAAATGTAAATAAACACCGTAAACTGTTACTTTTGTGTAACACTGATAGAGATTTTTGAACTGATAAAAGTCATTGATAATTTTTAAAAGAAATTTATTGTTGAGTGTTTTGCATTTTACACTGAGAAGAAATTATCACAGATCTGCAAAATTGAAGTTGATAAAATTTGATTTGATGATTTTAGCTGAACTTTATGTTTTTTGATGTGATAAAACCGAAAATGCAGCCCATTTTTCTCTATCACGTACAGATTTTTGTCAATACAGGGTGCTTACCGGCACAATTTCTTATATATACCATTATAACAAAAGGTTGGTTAGTATGGTTTTACGTCGCACTAATGCTGTGCTATTACAACAATAGGTATCCATGATTAATTAATCATGAAAACATACTATAAAACTTACCATATAATTACACTGGTGGAAGAGTAATGGAAGAAATCATATTGGTAGGCACCCTGTATTAACAAAAATCTATACGTGATAGAGAAATACTGACTTCATTTTCGGTTTTAGCATACCAAAAAACATAAGATCAGTCAAAATTATAAAATCAAAATTTTATATGTCAACCTGTGTTATGTGTCTGATATCTAGAGAATAAGTTCTTGCTCTAGTGAAAATAGTTCCATGACATTCTTATAAATTCGAGTTTCCACTACCAGCGAGTTCTAGAAACATCTATTAGAATTCTAGAGCGTTTTCGTATGTTATCTTGGTAAAACTTATTTTAAAATCTCTGCAAATAAATGTGAACAGAAGAGGCGATTTTTAGTAATTATAACTTTGGTTTACTATAATCCAATTCAATGAAATTAAGCGAGAATTTCGCTCTACTTAAAGGACATAATATTCATAATATTTTTTCACCATTTTGAAAAATATAGACTGGGAATTCTTGATCATTTCTTTTATTTCTTTTACTTTATTCACATGATTCGGAAATCTATATCTCTTGTTTAAGGATTCATCTTCGTTTCAGATGAAGGCGGTATATTTTTTTGTTAGAGTATTTTTTAAGTGAAAGTTTTTTTAGGCGCACTACACACCTCTGTTCCTCCTTAGTGATTCCTCTTGTACTTTGTTAAAAATTTTATATTTAATATAAGTTTATTTTTACAACAAAACAATTAACACTATAAAATTACTTATTAAAGCAGTTTATTTAAAAATGACAATAACACTAAGGTTTTACTTTTTGGTATGAGATACGTGTGTTTTACTATAATTGATATTACTTCAAGCAGTTTTAATAGCTCAACAGGTTAAAAAAGTAAAGTTATTTTGTTTTTGTAATTTTAATTTTACAATTTTTACTTATAAAAATGAACAGTTCAAGCAAATGGCATTCAGATATATGTAGTCAGATAACCATCATAATTGATTAAACTTATATATTTATCACAATAATATAATTTGATCTTTCATATTTATCAAACAAAAATTTATCACATTAAATTTATTTTAAATGAAGCAAAATCCATCCATATACACTAATCTTGGCCATAAAGTATGAAGAAATTCCATCTTAAAAAAAAAAATAAAAAAAAAAATATATATATATATATATACACACATATAGATATATTGACAGACAGATAGATAAATACATATACATTCTTTTCTAATCACTAAAATTACGGGCTTTATTTTATTCCAAAAGTATCCAAATTATGTAACTTCAATATACAAATAACAATATTAAAGTCATATCAAGATAATCTGTTATAGTAATTTGTTAATGCTGTTATATTTTTCAACTGGTTTCCGATATTTTTTACCATATAATACTTTAATATAAACCATTTTTATAACAGCGCCACATAGCGATTGCATTGCACAAAATATTAATCAACTTCACTTCTCACAATAAAGATTTTCTTGATATATGTTGGAGCATTTTTTTTTCAAATGCTAGAGATAGAGAGATACTAGGCAAATGCTGGAGAGAATGTGAGTAATATCAGCTCCACCTGTCGGCTGATATATATCCAAAATAAATCTATATTTTTTCTTTATGTGTATTTTCTATCTCACGTAATAACGTTAATATTTTTATAAACTATAGATAGAATCTGAGGTATAGCCTTGGCGTAAATTGAAGAAACTGCAGCATAGTAACGCCATCATTTGGGCGATATACAATGAAAGAAAATTTGAAATTTGAAATTAGTTACAGCGTTTCACTATGTGTGTCCGTAATAGCTCGGAACACATCGTAACGGTAATATAGTTCAATCTCCATGTACATTAGCTTTAAATGTGTAAAAGACTTGTTTATATCCATTATTCACGATTTCAATATTTAATCAAAATGCCAGCCATGAAGTTAGCCCATACTTTATCCTTCACCGAGTTTCATAAGCAGAAAACCAAGAGGAGTTAATTCTAGAGATTTGTGTGGCGATAGTAAAACTGTAAGAAACGCTATATAAACAGAACATCTGGATAGCTGAAAGAAAAACTTGGAACTATATATATATATATATATATAAATATATTTCAATCAAACTTTTTCCAATAAGAAACAATGTAGGGAAAACTGCACTCTCGTGCTCACCTATTTGATTTCATCTTAAAGCTTAGAATGCGTTAGGGACTTTGGCTCAGTACCCAGTTAGTTTTCTGTTTAATATATAATCCAGTCAAAATAGACAAAAAAAAAAAAAAAAAAAAAAAAAAAAAAAAAGTTCGGAAAAATTCGCATAAAGCTGAAAATTGGTACAGACCTTAAATGCATCATTGTAAATGAAATGTCAAAAGTCCCCTTCGATCCCACTTGTACTAAAAAAAAATATGCAAGGTCAATGGCCAAAACTCGGTTTTTCACAAATACCTACCTATAAGATACTTTAAAATATCATTAATTTAAAAAGCATATGAAATAAAAATTAGTAAAACACGTTAAAGATATTTATAAGAATAGAACGTATGTGTCTCACTTTAATCCCACTACATGGCACTAGACGTTACACATTTCAGTTTTTGCTTATGAAAAATCTTTATAGAGTGAGATCACTATTTTTGCTTGGTATATTTTATGACCTTCACGTGAGATATAATTAATTCCTATATTACCTTAAGAATCCATCATCAATCTTAGAAAAAGTATAAGAAACACAATATATATATATATATATATATATATATATATTTAAAACTCTTTTTAGATCCTAATATATTTTTCGATCCCTATGTATCAATGGTACAATAGAGTGCCACTCACAAAATCATCGTTAATTAATATGATGAGATGATAAGCATAATTATTTTTTGCATATCTTTAAAATATAATTCTAAGTAACTAAAAAGAAAAATATTTGAAATACTTTTTTTTTGTGTATTTAGATAAAGGGTTAACCGGTAAGAGTTATCGAAAAAATATTTCATGCAAAATTTGTAAATTGTGCAATTCTTTCGCTTTCTACTTCTTCCAATTCTTGCTGGCGTTCTATAGATTGTTAGAAGAAAAAAATATGGATCAGGTATCCCTTCATTGATATCATAAGCATCATCATCTATTATATTTGTTTCAACATTGGAGAAAGACCGGCCATGGCAATTGCTGCCTACATCTGAACAAAGCAATCGCACTTTTTTTTACAGCCACAACCCTTCTTGCAATTAAAAAAAAAAAAAAAGTGTTGAGAAGTTTGTCCCGAGCAGGCGGAAGTAGAGCCTGGATTGGCTCCAAAACATTACCTTTCAATACCAGTTCCCAATCTTCAGGGTTCAGTTTGTTACTAAACCATAAGCAGCAGCAGATGTTGGAAAAGGACAAGATAACCGTATACGAATGATAAGAATGAATATAAGAATAGTGTAAGAATGATATATGGGTAAGAGCTGATATTTGTGAATACTTCAGCGCTATTAATTAAATCAGGATTTTTTAAAAATAACTTAAATATTTTTGTTTTACCTCCATTGAAAAACGCTGAAGTAGTATAGAATCCAGTTATTGCATGGAGAAAATAGATATGAGCTTGACATTTTGGATATGAAGTTAAACTTTGTGAGGAGTACATTTTTGCATCTATTTGTGCTTTTCCAGGTTTTAAAAAGTAAATAATCCTATCAGTAGGAATTCATGCAGTCAATCATATTAACAAATCGACATTTTCACCAACGATCATAGTTGCCATTGTATTGAACTTTTCTAAATCTGTTTCAAATATGAGCACATCTGCGTCATTATTAGCTTCTTTTACTATAATATCTGCAACTTTTAATTTTTCAGATAGCATTGAAATGAAGCGAGGTTTGTTATTAGTATTACAAAGAAATTTTTGCTTGTTTTTTGGAACGATTACAAATCGACGAAATAGGATATCAGATGAGGGAGATATTTTAGTAGTCCGACGACATTCTTCTGCAGCTTTCATGATCTTCGTATAATCAGAATAACCATAAAATACTATAATAACGTTGTGATCAAAATGTCTATGTACATACGTACGAACGAAATAAAGCAGTGCGCATTAGTATTTCCAAATTTTAAAACTGAGACAACTCATGAATGATCATTCGTAATCGCAAGGGAAAAAAAGTATCGGCCTTATTGTATAGAAAATCCCATAATCAGCAAATTTTATATGAACTATTTCTACAATAAAATTTAACGCTTAAGAGATATTTGTGATAATCCGATTTTTTTTATCTTTGTCCGTGCCTAAAGATTTTAGCAGAGATGGGATCGATAGGGACTTTTGAATTTTTTTTTTTTTTTTTTTCCGTAATGATGTACTATTTAAAGTTTGCAACAATTTTCAGCTTTATCTGAATTTTTCCGAAATTTCAAATTTATTTGTGCATTTTGTATGGACTATAAATAGCGTCTAGTTCTATGTGGTGAGTTTAAAGGGAGATACATGCGTTCTATTCATATAAATACCTTCAACATACCTTTACTAAACTCTATTTTATACCCTTTTTAAATTAATGATATTTTAAAGTACCATATAGGTATTTGTGAAAAAACGACTTTTGAATTTTGACCTTGCATAAATATTTTAGCACAGGTGGAATCGATGGGGACTTTTCACATTTCATTTACAATGATACATTTAAGGTCTGTACCAATTTTTAGCTTTATGCGAATTTTTCCGCAGTTGAATGTCTATTTTGGCTGGACTAATACAGGAACGTAAAAAAAAAAAAAAAAAAAAAAAAAAAAAAAAAAAGTCCTTCCGGCTTATTCGGAAGGGCAGGTTGATTTCTTTTTCCGTATCAAGTAGAAATCATTTTGTTTCAAAATGGCGGCTACAAATTATTAATGCACTTGGTAGAAATATTCATGTAGGCTATTCACATATGCATTTTTAAGCAAATCGGTTCATAAATACCTTTTTATGTGAATTTAAAATTTTCAAGTGGCTGGCGCTTGTAAACAAAATGGTGAGTTAAATTGACAAATATATGAAATGTATTTGTGAGATAAGTCTACTGTACACATATAGTTCGAATTATTTGAAAATCTCAAAAGTCATCGTGCTAAAAATTAAGTGGCTGGCACTTCGATCAAAATGGCAGAGAAAGTTCCTCATCTAAAATATCGTTTCAAATTTCAAAATATTTTTTTTTTGTAGAAATTCTTTCAAAAAGGCTTAGGAAGTTGATAAAATGTTATTTTTCAGCATTTCTAGCTTGTTTTAGCATTAAAATAGCCTAATTTTTCCTCAAAAACGCATTAAAAAGATCCAGCAACGCAGGTAATGGATTTGGCGCCAAATTTGGCAACTTTTCTCCTATGGTGACTTTTTTGGCGACTTTTCGCGAGAAAATACTTTTTATCGATATACCAAAGATGGACGCAATAACGTGATTGGTTCACGAGTTACGTGAATTTTCTAGATTTTTGTTGTTTGAATGATAAATCCATTTTTACACTTTGATTTGAATTGATTAAGTATTTCTAAAGTTACCGTGATAACAAATTTTCCAGTGGCTGCCAGTTGGAAACAATAGAGTGGAACAAGTTGCCCAGCAAACACATCCAAGATATTTGAAGCATACACCCTTGTGCAAATTAATTGAAACAAACAATTTTTTTCGTAAATTTTAAAATCATTCCTATTATTCTTCAACAATCATACTAAAATATGTTAAAGTATGGGTAGTATGAATAAACTATTTCCCTAGCAACAATTTCCACCAAACAGAGGGGCTCGTCGAGCGCATGCGCAGAAGCTTCTGTAGATGAAAGCTCCAGCTATGATCACATCAGCTGAGAGTCCACTGTCGTTAGAGATGGATGTGACGCCGCAAAAGTTTGCAAAGATTGTTACTCTATCCAAACATACTCAAAAGACTTATAAAGAGATTTCGAAGATAATTGGCATTAGTATTGCAACTGTGAGTCGTATCATAAAACAAAATAAAGAAATAGGATCCATATCTCCAAAGCGGAGAGTAAAATTTAACAAAAAAAAAAAAAAAAAAGAAAACAACGCCAAGAGATGACTCTTTTCTACTTATACAAAGTAAGAAATGCCCTCAAAACACTAGTGTTGCACTTAATAGAGATTTAAAAGAGCATGGAATAAATATTAGCTCATCTACTGTTTGGAGGCAACTTCTTGCAGCCGTTCGGCCAGCCTATCAGTCTATGAAAAATAGCTTCTAACCTAACCAATGAAGAAAAAGTCATACTTGTGGGCATTAAATATAAGAATTCGACATTCGAAAATTGGAGGAAAGTACTATTTAGCGACGAAAGTCATTTTTTTGTGTGTAAGGCCAGCAAACTTAACACGTGCAGAGATCGCCCGGTGAAAGAATTCGGGATTGCCACATTAACCAATTTGATAATCACCCACAAAAGAAGGTGTTTTGTGGTTGTTTCGGATACAATGAGGTTAGTTCTTTGTAGCCTATTGACGGTATGATGTGTTCTGAGAAATATATTAGACTTTTCCATAAAAAAGTTGTTCCAGAATTGAAGAAACGATACCCTAATAGAACGAGGATTTTTCAGCAGGATTTTGCCCCGTACCATACGTCCAAAATGGTCAAGAAATTTATATCTGAGAACCATATAGAGACATTGGAATGGGCTGGGAACTCTCCTGATATTAACCCAGTGGAGAACCTCTGGGCTATATGCAAGAATTGCCTATTAAATATGGACTGTACAATTATGGAGAAGTTAATCACAGCACTGATTCCTGTGTGATACAAGGACACAAATATTATAAATGACTGCAAAAAATTGGTAGAATCCATGCCGAATCGTGTCGAAATGTTAATAAATATTCGTGGGGATCATATTATGTATTAAAAATTTCTGATTCTGTATAAAATTAAATAAAATAGCATTTCTTCTTAGTTTTCTCAATATTTTGAGTTTGTTTCAATTAATTTGCACAAGGGTGTAGGTTCACAGTTCAACTGTGGTTTAAATCAATTTAAATTAACTTTCAAAAGTTAATTTTATGGCAAATTTTCAAGTGGCAGTCTAAGTGGTTGCAATTTGGAAACCAAATGACTAAACAACTTGCCCAGCGAAATCATCCAGTATACTTGTATAAGTTCCTTGTCCAGTTCTAGTTCAAATTAAAACAGTATTTCAAAAATTATCGTCATAAGAAATTTTCAGGTTGCACCACTTGGAAAAAAAAGCGGAGTGAGATGCCCAGCGAACTTATCTGAGATATTTGAAGGATAAATCTACTACCCAAATTTGATGCGAATTGAGTCTGTATTACTAAAGTTACCATATTGACAAATTTTCAAGTGGCATCCACTTGGACATAAAATTGCGGATCAAGTCACCAAGTGAACTTATCCTAGATATTTGAACCATGAGTTCACTATCCAACTTTTATTTGAACCAGTTTAGTATTTTAAAAGTTATCGTGATGGCATATTTTCCAGTGGTAGTGTGATTTCAAGTGGCTTGAACTTAGAAACAATATGTCGGGACAAGTTGCCCAGTGAAAACATTCAAGATAATTATATGATAATATCACTGTCCAAATTTGGTTCGATTTGGAGTATTATTTCAGAAGTTATCGTGATTTTAAATTTTCAAGTGGGAGCCTGATTTCAAGTGGTCCCGCTTAACTTAAGATATCTGCCACTTTATTAAAAATGGCGGATATAGTTTACTAATAAACTTCATTGAGATACTTATGTGGTCTGTATTTACATCAAAATTCAAACAATTTCGGAATACGCTTTTTACAATTTAAATTTGAAATTTTCAAGTGGTCTCCACTTGAAAACAAAATGGCGGAGCAACTTGGTTAACAAACTCATCTAAGATATTTATAAGATAAATTAAGACACTGTTCAAATTTGGTTCCATTTGGAGTATTATTTCGGAAGTTATCATGGTTTTAAATTTTCATGTGGCAGCCTGATTTCAAGTGGTCCCGCTTAACTTAAGATATCCGCCACTTTATTAAAAATGGCGGATAAAGTTCATTAATAAAGTTATTTGAGTCACTTGTATAATCTATGTATGAATCAAAATTTAATAAAAAGAAACCAGAATATGATTTTTACAATTTGAATTTGAAATTTTCAAGTGGTCTGCACTTGAAAACAAAATGGCGGAGCAACTTGGTTAACAAATTCATCAAAGTTATTTTTAGATAAATTAAGACACTATCCAAATTTGGTTCGATTTGGAGTATTATTTCAGAAGTTATTGTGATTTTAAATTTTCAAGTGGTAGAGTGATTTCAAATGGCCCCGCTTAACTTAAGATATCTACCACTTTATTAAAAATGACGGATAAATTTCATTAATAAACTTCATTGAGACCCTTATGTGGTTTATATTTACATCAAATTTCAAACAAATTTGGAATACGCTTTTTACAATTTGAATTTGAAATTTTCAAGTGGTCTCCCCTTGGAAACAAAATGGCGGAGCAACTTGGTTAATAAACTCATGTAAGATATTTATAAGATAAGTTAAGTTACTGTCTAAATTTGGTTCGATTTGAAGTATTATTTCGGAAGTTATGGTAATTTTAAATTTTCAAGTGGTCCCACTTAACTTAAAATATCTGCCACTTTATTAAAAATGGCAGAAAAACTTCATTGAGACCCTTATGTGGCCTGTATTTACAAAAAAATTCTAGCAAATCTTGCTTTAAATATGCTTTTTACAATGTCGGTTTGAAATTTTCAAGTGGCTGCCACTTGAAAACAAAAAGTCGGAGCAACTTGGTTAACAAACTCTTCCAAGATATTTATAAGATCAGTTCACTGTCCAAATTTGGTTCCATTTCGAGTATTATTTCGGGAGTTATCGTGATGACAAAATTTTCATTATATATATATATACATATATACATATATATATATATATATATATATATATATATATACAAAGGGCATTCCATAAAAACTGAGAGTTATTTTTTTACGTAGTGGCAACTCCGCGAAACTAAAAAATAGCAGTGCAGGCGATTTTTTCAAACTGTTAACTGTACGTTTATACAAAATTCTAAACGAAGAAGACGATTTTATTTTCCTATTTCCGTGCTTGTTTAAAGAACTGTTTTATTTGCCCTACAGAAATGGAGATGAGTGATTCAGAGTTAAAAAACGAAATGCGTAGTGCCATAAATTTTTGCTACCGTTTGGGCAAAACAGCTCCAGAAACAGTTAAGTTAATGAAAGAAGCTTACAAAGACAAATGTTTTCGTGAGTCTACGATTTTTAGATGGCATGGTTATTTCAAGAAAGGCCGTTTTTCTGCAGAACTGGCTCCTAGTGGTCGTCCAAAAAGTGTTGTGAATGATCGAAATGTTAACACTGTGTGGGTAATCTTTCAAGAAAATCGTCGAATGACATGTGAGGAGATAGCAGCATCAACAAACATTTCGAAAACGTCGATATTTCGCATTTTACGCAATAATTTACAGCTTCGCTATGTTTGTTCCAGATGGGTCCCTCATCACCTTACTAAAGAACAATGAAAACAAGAATTCACCAATGTTGTGAATGGAAACAGATGCTTCAAAATGATCCAAATCTCCTAAAGACTGTAATAACAGTTGATGAAACTTGGGTGCATCATTATGGTCCCCTTACCAATTTCTCAACAAGTGTATGGAAACATACTGATTCTCCGCCTCCGAAAAAAATCCGACAAACCGAATCTGCTGGAAAGGTCATGATGATTATTTTCTTTGATCATAAAGGTGTAATCTATCAGCATGCTGTGCCTCCAAAAACTACTGTGAATGGTGAATATTATGTTTCAGTTTGAAAATTTTACGACAACACATATCGAGAAAGCGTCATGACCTGGTAGGGTTTGGACATTACATCACAATAATGCTCGCCCGCATGTCGCTACTTCTGTTCAGCAATATCTTAGTAAATGCAATATTAAAATCATGCCACATCCCCCTTACAGTCCAGATCTCGCACCATGCGATTTCTGGCTGTTTCCGACGTTGAAGGAGAAGCTCCGTGGCAGAAAATTTAATACAGATTCTGAAGTTATTTCAGCAGTGGAGGGTTCTTTGAAGCAGCTTCCAGAAAAGGGCTTCTCTACTTGTTTTGAAAAGTGGATTGAACGATGGGACCGTTGCATATCATCTGACGGAAGGTATTTTGAAAAAAGAATGATGTATTTTTTGCTGTAAATATATTTCTTGATTTTTTATGATTTTACTCTCAGTTTTTATGGAATACCCTTTGTATATATATATATATATATAGATAGATAGATAGATAGATAGATAGGTAGATAGATAAACGAAGTGATTGCAATAGGTCGATTTCTAAAGAAATCAACCTAAAAAAAAAAGAAAATACTGAAGATTTATCATATATTTTAGAAATTTATGATTAAACATAAAAAGTAATAATACTACTGATTTATAGCTATTATGTTGGGTTGGATTGTGAGGATTAAGGCCGTAAAAATAATATTATTACTGAAGATTTATCATATATTTTAGAAAATTATAATTAAATTTAAAAAGTAATAATAATAATAATCTATAGTTATCAAGTTGGGTTGGGTTGTGGGGATTAAAGTTTGCTTAAAACAGTTAATATCTCTACTAGCTTTAAACCACAACTCCATATTAGTAACTTTCTCTGAAACTTTAACCAATTGACAGCACTAGTGTCCTCGACCTGAGGGGAAATTCCCCCCCCCCCATGGGGTCTTTCTAAGTGGCCTTGCCAGAACTTACGCAAGGTTTGGAGAAAAACACGAAAAACTCCGTACGACTAGGCTGACGAGCACGACCTGGGATCGAACCAGGAACCTCACGTCTGTAATCTTTGACCGCAGATCCGCACCGCCGCTATAGCTATAAAGAATGTTTTACTTTTTTCTTTTCATATATAGAAAGAACAGATTTTTACGTTGAAAAATGAAACTAAAGATAAAAAAGGAAATCTATTCTCATATTCAAAATAACATTAGATTTCCCTTTTAATACACGTGAATATGGTTTTTACTTGCATTTATTCAATCTAAAAGTATTATTTAAAAAATGTCAGAAAAAAAAAAAAATAGATAAGGTATTTTCCAAACAGCGCAATATGGAGAGCCAGTGAATATGCATCCAATACGTAGTTTCATATATCTTTTTCACAAAAAAGATATGGGAATAAAACATTTTTGACAGCGAGAATTCGCAGAACCTCGTTGTATCTAGACGGGAAATAAACTTTCACCGCTACAAGAACTTTCATAAATATTATAATATTCAAAGACCTACAAATAGTTAGATTTTGTTATGTCTGGATATTATTCCCGATTCTGATTTACATAAATTTGAATCTTTCTGTACATTTTATCTAAGCATTCTCTGGATATTTGATATTATGTATACATTTTTTCTTTATATTAAAACAGAAATGTTTTCAGCTCTAGAAAAAATCGGAATTTTTGTTTTGAAAATTTTACTCGATTTGAAGTGTTTAGTTTAAAAATAAAAAAAGTTGTGAAACTGAAATTTTCATTTTTTTTTTTTTTTTTTTTTTTTTTTTTAATGCAAGTCAGTATAATTGACATGAAGAGCAAAAGCCTTGGTAAGGATTTGTGGCAAATGTTAATGAAAATAAATAAATTTTGTATATTTCGTACATGGATTCAGTGTTATTTTCTATTATATCTTTTGTATGAATAAAAAATAGATGAATATTTTAATAAAAATAAATATAATTTATACGTCTCATTAATATTTTGAAACCAAGGTAAAATTTAAAATGAGTTTATAGAAATCTACATATAGAAATCTACATCTATATCAGTTTATAGAAAACTTACCTTCTCTATGTCAGTATCTTAATTTTAATTCTGCTAATCCTTTATCTCATACACTTGCAGACATTCGTACACTTTTACTTCGTGCAAAGCATTATTGTAGTAATTCTGAATTTTTAAATATTGAACTATCTAAATTTTTTTTCTGATTTTAAAAATTATGGTTACCCCTCCCCCCCCCCGTTTTATTAAAAAATTTATAAAGAAGAGTTCTATTTTTTATCTAAATCAGTTTATCCTAAAATTAAAAATTCTACTCACCGTATTACTATCCTTTATTATAAAGGTATTTCCGAAAATATTGCTAAATTGCTCAAAACAGTTAATATCTCTACTAGCTTTAAACCTCAACTTTGTATTAGTAACTTTCTCTCAAACTTTAAACCCGCTGTCTCCCCCCCCCCTCCTTAAACGTCTTTGTGTAATCTATTATATCCTCTGTAAAAATTGTGATTCTATATATATCGGTGAAACTGGCAGAACAGGTGAAATTAGATTAAAGGAACATAAACGCTCATATAAAACAGATGATTTAAGATCGAAACTGGTAATCCATTCCCTTAATAGTGATCATATTCCTGATTTGACAACTTTAAAATTCTAGTCTCTAATGTAAATTTATATGAATCCTGTATTTTTCTAGAGGGCGCTTTCACTAAAATGCAACATTCTGTCTTGAAAGAGGCTAAAGCTATTCCTCCTGAATATATAATCTTGTTATGATGTGTTATGAATTTTTTTGTAAATGTTGCGCTTGTATGTTTGACACTGAGGAGCGCTAGTGTTCTAACCGAAACGTCTGTCGTGTATTTTAATGCTTTTAATTAAAATGTATTTTTAAAGTTTTAAAATTTTTGTATTAATTTTCTCATTTTAAATGCTACATTGGTTTTAGATGATTATTATTATTTTATGTTAAGTATGCAATAATAATCGCTATTTAAGAAGAACTTAAACAATCATGTTAACTACCGATTATAAGCTCGTAATGACTTAAATTATTTGCTAATAAACATGGTGTTGAAAAAATAAAATTAGAAACATCCTTAGAGGTGAATATCAAGTCGTTGACAAAAGCCAAGTGGGGAGTTTTAGATGCGAGTTTTCAGTGCAACATTAATTAACGCAATCTAGCGCATACACCAGCGAAATTAATTTTTCACTGATATAAGTCATTTTTATTATGATTTGTGCAAAAAGAAGTTATCAAATTATGGATAATAGAAATACCTTTCATAGAACTACGTGCTTTGAAATTATTTTGGGTGTATCTATACACAAAACAGTGATTGTATTTACTCCATTTTCAATAAGGAACATTCCATAGTGAATTTCAGTAATATATATCATTTTGAAGCATTTCCATGAATATATTTACGTAAATAAGGACTCGGTCAGACGAGCAGACAAACACAAGTTATAAACGCTTTTCAACTTTGTTGCAAAGTGTTGAAAATAAAGAGAACTGCTTTTCTTACATTGTAACGGTTATGGATAAAAAGTTTTTGCCTTAAAACGAAATTTGATGAAAATAAGAATTAAATCGCTAAACCAATTTCACTAATCTTGCATTAAAAATCAGTGAATTATTTTTTTTTTTACTTCCATTACGCGGCTACCGTAGGTAATGGAAGTACTATATTCGGTCGAAAAATTCGATATCGAGTTTTTACCTGATTTACACGTTTTAAGGTCTCCTGGTCCAAAAAAGTAGTTTTTGACAATTGTCAATGTGTGTGTTTGTATATACCTGTATGTATGTATGTATGTGGTGAACCTTCTGGCTATCATATCTCTGAAACTAATAAAGATAGAATTACGAAACTTCAGAATTGAAATATGTCTGGTGTTCAGATGAATTTCTTAAACTTCTGTAAAAAATAGAATAACAGAAGTGTGACATCGGAAACTGGAAGTGGCATCGTAAGTCAGTATATAATAAAGGGCTAAAACGATTTTCTTCAAAGTTGCTATATAAACACTCTATTCTATGTCCTTCCGAATAATACAGTTGAATAGTAAAGGGAAATTGATTGGCGTCCTGCATAAATCAGGTGCGTTCCTATGAAAACGGCTGTCTTCCTTTCAAATGTCATTTTGTATAAAATTATAGCTTTCTGGTCAATAATTGAAGATGCCAAGTTTTGACAAAAGTTTGTATCGCAAAAACAGCTCTAAAGATTTTCTTGAAAATTGTTACATAAATCAATCTTGGATATACTTTCTCATGCATTACATGGATATTATAGGAAGATTAACAATCATTCTGATTAGGTAGGTCAGTTTTAGTTTTCGGAAATTGGTGTTTCAAAAAATAACTCTACCAATTTTTTTTTCTTACTATTTAACTCGCTATGTAAACTCTATTTTATATGTCTTTACTCGTGCATTATCTTACCGGAAAATTTTTAGGTGTCTACTTCTATAGGTCAATATTATGCCTTCTTATCACACTATCTGAAAAAAATGTATATAATACGTGTGATAGTGGGTAATGGAAGTCATGTGGTTGTTTCACACCAGTTTTTTTTTTTCAGATTTCCGACTATGAAGTAGTCAATTGAAGGAAAATATCCCCCAGAAAACCATGAATCAAATGCAAAATGTCGAACTGCTTTTAGCATTTAATATTTATAATAATAAATAAATTGTTTGATGTATTCGTAATTGATATTGAAACTAACAATCGATTAGTAGATCAAGTATTAACAGTTCCAACATAAATGCCTTATTATATTAAAATTATTGAAGAATTAAAATAATTGTAATAGGAACAGTTCTATTTTAAATTTTTAGTCTTTAATAATCGTTTATTGACATCACTATTTCTAAAACTTTATGAATTACTGAAAGAGAAACAAAATTAATTTGAGTAATGAGAAAATAACCAGGAAAAATATTTAAACGCTTATTTTAATTTAAAAGGGACATCTGTAGAATATTAAGAATCAATAAACGTCATTTAAGGAATAATGCAGTTGACATATTGTCTTTATGTAAGTACCATTTAGTAAACAGATAGTTCTCATTTCACCAGGACATTTAGCTACATCTAAATTAGAAACATATGCATATTCGTTATAGAAACTAAAAGGAAATGAAGTGCATTTTAAATAAGACTACAGGTAATTAGGTATATATATTATTATATTTAGATAAATATAAACGTAATACTATCAGAGTTTTAAGAATAATAATAAAAAAAAAGGTTCGTTGGTATTATTTGAATATAACAATGGGACGTTTAAATTTCCAAAACAAAATCTATTTGAAATATGCTGTTCCGAAAGATAGATAAATTATTGGTTATATTCAGACATTGGAATTAAGAAGAAAATCTCTTAGACACTTCTCTAATCGAAACATAATTTTATGTTTATTTATTAATAATTATTATTTTTTTAACAATTCCTCTTATTAATATATAATACCACGAGATTATCCTTTAACAAAAACCAAAGAAACGAATATGAAGAAATAAAAATAAAATAATAAAAAACTGAAAATTAGTTAAATTAATCACGTATTAAGAATACATACAACACTTATCGTTACATAAATATACCTTGATGCCCATATAAATATCTATAGAAAGAAGCCATATATAATATGGAGTGGGTGTTGTTATCTGTAGGTACTTAATACCATTAGTTGAAGATTCTAAATCCTTCACAAAAATGTATGGCCATCAATAATGCACATATATAACTGATGAATGGCTCTTGCCAGTAATTTTGCCCGAGCTATTATTTCTTCCTTTGATAGAGCGTGTTGAAATATATATTTTAAATGATAATTATTATGACTAACGTACAAATATGTAAGGAAAAGCAAAAAGTAGATAAAAAAGGAAACACTCTTCTTAAACTAAATCGACACTGAATTTGGAAAATATGAATGATTATCAAAGGAATTTTTGAAGTGTTTATGCATAAATGTATTATTTATAAGCATTGCAAAATATAGAGAAAATAAAAGCTGAATAGTCTTTTAAATTTTTAATACACAGTTTTAAAGGTTAAGACATACTTTTCGAGTATGTCCTAAACTTAAATATTAAAATATTAGTTTTAATTCAATTCATTTTAACGATAATATATATATATATATATATATATATATATATATATGTATATATACATTGATTTTCGCGGTAATTGCTTGGGGTCTTCGAGTAAAAAGCTCAGTACACTTAAATAAAAAATTATCTAAATGAAACTTTGTTAATGCTGATTTAGGCACAGTTAAAAGTTATTTTGTAAAAAATATTTATGTTCCATTAGATAAGGTTGCAAATATGTTCAATGCACGTAATATGGTCATCCTTAATAATGTTATTAATTTTAGTGAAATTCGAAAGATGGCGCTTAAATCTAGTCGCTCCAAGTCAGAAGAACATAGTTTAGTTCTGCTTTGCCCATTAAGCTTGATCAATTGCATGGGGGAACAGTCATTGCCGATTTGTTGTTAGTTGCAATGACATTTTATAAATTTGTCTCTTGTAAGTTTGTTACTTTTCTAATTGAAGAACAGAATTTGTACTTAGTGTTATACACAATGTTTTAGATGGTTTAATAGTCTTTTCAACTGTATAAATGAATTTCAATACCTGAGTTTTGAAACAAAATTACGAACTATTCTTTTTAAACTCACTATTGTTGCCAATATGCCCAATGGCATATTACCTGCAAGTATCAATATTAAGGACGATGCTTTCTCACCTTTGATGAGGTAAAGTTCCATCTTGATTACATATTTCTGGATGAAGGTGAAAATAATGCCATTTTTCTACCTTGTTCACATTCGAATACAACCCATGATCTGCAGCCTTTGGATAATTCCTGTTCTGTGCCATTTGAGCAATTTTGGGACCAAAAAGTTCTTTTGTTTTTGAAACAAACTAATCATGTAAACATTACAAAATCTCGACTTGGAAGAATATTTTCTCCAGTCTGGGACAAATCTATGACATTGACATTTACAACGTTAAAGGTGGCTTCAAATGGATAGGTATGTATCCTGTCAATGTAATTCCAGAGAGATTTTGCTCAAAGTTCTGTGTCTGAAAACTCACCTCCAACTAAGTACACAAAGTGGGAAACAAATTTCTTCTTTAGAGACATCTTTTGAAAAACAAGTTCGTCATACTCCTTGTCCCTCAAGTACTGCTGCCACAAAACCTGCAATGAATTATTGTGCTCTAATTTTGGAAAATACCTCTTTCTCAGGGCTTCTCAAAGTAATACTGAATACACTCAAGCATCACAATAGCGATATAAAGAAAACAATTTACGAATATTAATGGATATGGTCCCTGAGCAAAGAAAAGTGATAAACAAAGATGGTTTAGCGGTATTTGCAACAAGGAAAAAGTTGTAGATATGAGATTATGTGTTTTGTGTCATAATTATTTGCATGGGGAATGTGTAGAACTTACTAAGAAATATAAGAAAGTTTTTGCTTGACATACATGTGAAGTCAAAATAAATTAAAGGCATTTTTGACAGTAAACAGTTTAAAATTGCATAAAAATTTGTTGAATATTGTTTAAATTTGCTTAACATTGTTTTCTAAAATATTACTTACTTACCTTTTCGTTATTTTCCGTAAAGTTTCAAAAATTAAACTTTGTTTTGGAATAATTGATGTGTTTTCATGCGTTAAACATGAATCTCTTCATTATATTTTATCTATGAGCATATTACCTGCATATAGGCTCGTTACCTATATTACCTTCATCAACTACTAGGCAATTCTTGCAGGTTTAAATCTTGATTATTGTATTTTTTTTTTTCGAATACTACAAAGAGTTCTTTGATTTAGAAAATTTTTATATAATTTTAAATCGATTTCTACTATCTTTAAAAAAAATTCTATCCTTAAGGTGAACATACTACCTTATATAAATTTTCTTAAATAATATTCTGATTGTAGTATGTTGTTTTTACTACAATTTGTCAAGATAAAAAAAAAAAAAAATCATCGTTTGCTAACATTGCGTACTTTAATCATAAAATGGATAGAAAGAATTCTTCAGTTAAAATAATAATAATAATAATAATAATAGCTTGTATCTCAGTGAAAATACGGGTTTTTTATATGGATGAATGCAGATAATTTAAATAAACATTATAATGACATAGCATCGACACAACGCAATTTCAACTTTACTATTTACAAGGTGATCCAAAATATTCTTTTCTTCTTTAGCTTTATCTTGTCCACTTATTGCATTTAAGTCTAAATTTTGCTGAAATATAATAATTCAATAATTCATAATTCGATGTTATTGATAAATAATCAGCATCTGCCTCTTTATCGATAGTTTCTAAAAAGAGTTCACAGTAAATATATTGAATAAAAATATTTGTCAAATGTGAGATCTGTCCTTTTCTAAAATTCTTTGAACGTTCTGACATATTTTATAGTAAACTTTTTAACTTTATCATTATTTTCCAGATTAAAAGGGAATTTTAAACTGCATGTTGCATTTACATGAGTATAATTCATAAGGATAGATTTATTCTGAAAAATATGCGCTCATATCGATTTTGTATCGGAAAGTTAATTCTGTGGGAAAATTTAAGAAAAGTTGAATACGAACCGTATGAATAAGAAAGCAAGAATGTCTCTTAAAGTATTCTTTGAAAGTATTTTAAATTATTACATGTAGAATTCATGATATAATAAGGTATAAGTGAAGTGTTTTAGCAAATTTATTTTATTTCACAAGCGTTTAAATTTTTATTAACATATATTTGTGTATTATGCATTATAGAAATATCTATCATACCAAATTTAAGAACAAAGAAATGAAATAAATATATAAGCATTATTAGAAATCAATAGTTAATTTTAATGAAGTTTCTGAAATATGGGGAACTAAATTGTGCAGTAAAATGAAAATGTGAATTGATATTTTATTTAAATATTTGTAATGAAAGTCATCAAAAGAACTTTTACGTATATAATAAATGCTATATTCATAAGTAGATTCATAAATGATTACTACTGAATAAGAAATTTTTAAAAAAGAAAGAATGCACATCTTAAAATATTTGAATAGTTAAATATATATATATATATATATATATATATTATTATAAAATTTTATGTAAAATTTATTGCTATATTTTAATTTTAATTTTTATTGTCAGTATTATTATTTTAAACAAACTCTGGTCAGCTGTTTGAAGATGCGCTGATCGAATTTTGCTTTATGCATATATGTTCGTACTGGTTCAGAGTTCGTACTAATTCATAGGTCCCAGTACACTGAGTCTTAATTGAAAAAACTGATTGTAGAGCTTTATCCTAAACGCATGTAAACATCTTTTAAAACAAGATAAAGTTACAGTCGGCTGCAAAATTATTCGAGCACTAGCCAATAATTCCTATGTTTAAAAAGTACACTTAAGACTGTTTTGCTAAGTACATCCTTGTCGAATCATGTTCTTAGACTGATTAAGAACGTGACTCGACAAGGATTTATTTAACAAAGCTGTATTAAGTGTACATTTTTTTGGCAAGGATTATTGCTAGTGCTCGAATAATTTTGCAGCCGACTGTAGGTGACCAGACGTCCTCATTTTCTGAGGACAGTCCCAAATGTGAAAACTTTTTCTGAATTTTGAAATACTGCAGCAAGAATATATTTATACTAATTATTATCTTTTTAGTTATCGTTTATTTTGTGCAAAAAAAACATCAATAATTTTATAATTTTCGTAATTTTTAATTCTACTCTATTGTAAAGGTTATCTAATCTTGTCACCATAAGATATATGAATAAAAATTTTTAGAAAGTAGTAAAGAAAGTGTAATTTTACGTGTTTTCAACATTTTATTATTATTATCATTAATATATTTATTATTATTTTACTGTAAAAAGTAATCCGTTTAAATTACAGATAAAATCTGCCAGAAAAGTTGATAGAATAGTGTATCCTTATGATACAGAACAGACTTTTGTGTATCAGAATAATACAGATAATACTTTTATGCAGCAGATATTTTTCCGTAAGGCATACTGAAAATTAAACTCTCCTTAAATGCAATAATCTAGTAAGGATTGAACCATAGTTAAGGTAATAGTAGGTGACAAATCTACACCGTAGCCTTGCAATCATATTTTCGACTGTTACTTAGCACGTCTCTATCATACTTAAACATGGACAACAGATAAAATATGTATAAATATTTACAGATTTGATTGATTATTATTTTTTATCCCCCACCCCCACCCCTCTCTCTCTTTTTTAATACAAAAAATATGTGCCTTTTAGCAGATTGAGATTTATTTTTAAAGTAAAATTTTGTATTTTTAGAAAAATAGGTTGGTTGGTTGATTGGGTTTTACTTCGCACTAGTCCTGCACAGATGGACAATTGGCGACGGTCTGGGACTCACCCCTAGAGGTGGATTGGAGACATGCCATCGCAATTTTGATCCTCCACGGAAGGGATGGCTCTCCCGCTTCGGTGACCCCCAGAGGTATAATTTTTTATGGGAACATGGAGGACATTGCAGCCACGACAGATTTTACGTGCACCAGCCACCCTTTGTGTACACGACGGTCTTTGGTCGGCTCGAGTACCGAACCCGCAATCTTCCGATTATGAGGCCGGCGCTCTACCGACTGGGCTACCGCGACCCTTAGAAAAATAGGAGTTTTGTGTTTGAAAGCTACAGAAAATTTCTATTTTTTAACAGAATATCTTTTACACCGTTTAATCAATTTTATTCCAAACATAATTTTTGTGTCCCTTCTTTTACGCTGCACTTGTACTTAAGTATTACTAACTGATGGAGATCCGTGTTTATTATCATAATCCAACTAAAACCTTATGCGTTTTGAGAATTTTACGTAAAATATTTACAATATTTTTACTTTTCATATTAATTTATTTTATATTACTTAAATCAATTACTGATCCTTATATATATTAATCACGAAATATAACTTATTGCAACAAAACATTTTCCTCTATATTTATTCTTTCCTTAAAAAGAACACAGACGAAATCCATGCATTGAGTTTTGTTATAATTTTGAATGAACTGTTGACATAAGGGTTACATAAACAGTTCATTTAAAATATTTTCACATATAATCAAACAGTTACCTTTAACTAACAAGGGTCGGTAAATAGTTATATGAAGTACAGTATAAGTATCGTATGTGTAATACGTTATTTAAAGAGGGATAAATCAAATGATACGATCAATTCATACGATTTATCTTGTTCAATTTATCATGCAGACTTTATCTAATCTTGAAAACCAAGTTAAAAAAAAAAAAAAAAAAAAAAAAAAAACTTTAGCTGTACAGTTGTATATAGAAAAATTGATTTTTTTTTTAATACAGAAAAAATATATACACATGGAGTTTTTCTTCTTTCGCGCATTTTCATTTGCAAACACCTATTTCATACTATTTATATTATTTACTTGTTTTTTGTAACGATTATGTTTCATTCTATGATTACATTTCTTTTATATATATAGACGTATGTATACTGGCTTGCTCTGCCCCCCCCCCCTTTTTTTAAATAATTCTCTATTTTATATATATATATATTTATATATATATATTCTACTATGTGTATAATCTTTTTCAATATCTTTCAGTTTGTATCAGGTTTCATTTGCATATGTAATGTTTATTGATTAATTCAATTCTTTCTTCCTGATGATGTATATTCATATAACGGTGCTTTAGTAATGGCCTTGATTAACATTATTTTACAGCAAAAAATATTTTAGCAATGCAGTTCAAAATGCATATGACTCATGTCTTGGCGTGGCTGAAATGTCCTCCATGTCCCATCTAATTTATATCTATGTGAAAGGTCATTGAAGGGTAGGAGTCATCCCCTACTTGGAGGATCAAAATCGTTACAACATGTCTCCAGACTACTCTTTGGAGTTAGACCCAGACTGTCGCTATTTTCACACAGCGTAGCACTAGTGGGCCATAAAAACCATTGAAGCTCAACCTGTCTTATGTCTTTGATGAATAAAAGTTTAAAATTTAAAGTGTAACAAA
Source organism: Salticus scenicus (assembly GCA_963930645.1). Taxonomy (NCBI): domain Eukaryota; kingdom Metazoa; phylum Arthropoda; class Arachnida; order Araneae; family Salticidae; genus Salticus; species Salticus scenicus. Next base: position 108,389,182 of record OZ005652.1, read on the forward strand.
CTAATATTATAAAGATTAAATCAAGCATAAATATTTGAAAAAAAATTCTCATAATTGATTGTTTTTATTTTTAAGAATCCCCCTCTCTATAAATTGTTCATTTAAACATGATTAATTATCTAAGGTATATTTTACATACGAGACCGAATATTCAAAACCTGAAGTTCAGCACATTTTTTTTAAATTAATTAATTAATTTCATTCTATTTTATTTTTTACACGGATTTTTATTTCTATGCATCTATTTACTTATCAATTAGTTAAACACTCAGAGACATACACTTAATTTATACATCTTTAAGTACAACCTAATGTATATGAAAGTATGCAATCGATGTAAAACAAGACGATAAAAAGTGATATGCTTATAGAGTTTCTTTGCTTATTTTCAGCAGATTCATAATCGGAAAACTGATTAGAAGAAACATTTTTTTTTTTTTTTTTTTTTTTTTTTTAACAGTTTATAGTTTAAACGTAAAAGCAAATAAATTATTAAACAGAAAAAGTAATATCTTTAGCAGCAGCTAACTAGAAATTTAATTATTAGATAATATAAATGCGTAATGTTTTTCAATAATGCACTTAGACAGTACACTGAATAAATTAGTTTTAGTTAAAAGGGGTGCTTTCATTTGCATGAAAAAGCAATAGTATTTTATTTATTCATAAAATAATGTTAACGTAATTTAAAGTGTATTTAATGCAGAATACTTCAGTTAAGTAAAATTTAGTTTGAAAAATTTATTGTTTTTTAAAGTAAATAGTTTACTGGATGTTATATTTAGTACTTTACATATTAAAGAATATTTCATATATTAATATTTTTTCCGTGCTTTGAAGCCAAACAGTTACTTATTTTAGAATATCTTATGTGTAATATATTTTGATAATATGCAGAAAAGATAATTAAATGTATAAAAATAGTTGAAGTAGGAAATAGTAGGAAAAATAGTTTTGATATCAACCTCTTAAAAGAAATAGTGGAAAAAGTGAAATTTTATTAAAGATTGGATTTTAATTGTTATAAAGAAAAGTATTTTAAGATTTTTCATTGATTTTGATTTGTTTAGTTTTTAATAGTCCAGTGTATAACTTTTTACCACGATTTTTAGCTTTTACCGTAAATAGAAACCTAAATTTAGAACATAATTGTATTAGAAAAAGAAAAATTCAGGAAAAATCTGCGATAAAAAAATAAAAATTGCATTTTTCTGATTCATTGGGCTTCTCCCGTAAATATAAAATTGGATTTGCACTAAGGAGCAAGTGGTACGTAAAGTAGTAAAAGAAATACTAACACAATGTACAGTAGATGTAAAAATGTCGTTTATGCATTCTATGTATGAATGTCTGGAAAAGATGAATAATATTTCAATGGTTTCAAGTGGGCCTCCTTGTGTTTTTTGCCCAAGGCCATAAATTTTCAGGATCGGGATTAGTAATAAACTGAACTGTAAGGCAATATTTCTGCCAACTGAAAGCAATAAAAATGTTATATAGTTATATGTGTGTGTGTAACATTAAAAGACTTAGTATTTTGAGCACTTAAATTTGTTCATTTTTTTTTTTTAATAGCATTAAAATATCACTAATGCCGGGCTAAAAGCATTTCTAATTTATTCCGTAGCACCGACTGTACCCGTCTTACTTTTCACACCAATTTTTAAAGATGATAAATGTTATTTTTAATTTAAATTAAAGAAAAAAAATGAGAATAAATATATTTGAAAATTATTATTTATTACTGTCAAACTCTTCAATAAATTAAAATAGGTTTCGTAAAACATGCTCTAGCAAGAATATACAGTCACCTGCTTGTTTTTTTCTACCGTGTCGTATTAAATCTATTTTAACTTATTGACGAATTCGACTTTCATAAGTAGTAATAATTTTATTAAAAGTATTAAAAGGAGTCTTGACGCTGTATTATTAAAACCAGTGAAAACTACAACGTCAGAAACTACAAATAAAAATATTTGGGAAGCATACAGCTATTTCAGTAGCCTTAAGTGTACTATCTTCAGTGCTTAATTAAGTGCATTCTTTATGCAATGAAGGCGGTACGCTTAAGGCTACCAAAACAGCGGTATGCTTCTCAAATATTTTTTTGGAGTTTCTGACGTTGTGGTTTTTACTGGTTTTAGTAATAATTTTCCCATTTTGTTTATCTTTAAAATAATCCCGCTAAAATTTAAAATAAACTTGATATGTCTTGGTTAATAATTAATATAGAATTACATGCGCAATTTTAATTTCTTTATTTTAATACTTTCTAGAATATACTACATTAACATGTCTTCTGAGACATGCTAGTATTAGAATTGTTATTCCGACCTTTAACAAGAAAATAGTACTTATTTTAAAAAACTTTCACTTAAAATAATATTAAATAAATGTTTATTACTACCATTGTCTTTATAGTTGTTATTGTTATGTTATTTTGCAGAGGAATTTGCGCTGCTGATGGGCGCCTGTTATATACAAATCAATTTTTATTTTAAGTGAAATTCAAACATATACATATACATATATGTATTGGGGGGGGGGATACTATATATAATGTAAATCTCCATTCTAGGTGTGAAGTATATGAAAGATTTTGGATATCGTTACCTGCTTGGGTCAGTAGATTTAAAACACAATTTGAAGAAAAACACACACTTCAAACATTTCTTTAACTTATTTTGTGCCCTTAAGTATTTCTTCTCACTCTATCTATCTCTCTCTCTCTATATATATATATACATGAAATATTCACTTTAAAATACATAGAACAATACTCAAGTAATAATTATAAAGTACAACAATGCAACGTTTTTGATTTTATTAATATTTTTAGCGGCATACAAATTAATACTGATTATATAGATCATTCAAGTACCATCTGTAAAAAAATGAACGTTATTACTCTACATCAAACACACTACTTTAAAGAATATTTTCATATTTATGATAAACTAAAATTAATTAATATTAGTTGCTGAACACAGAGATTTGATTTCAATTCTGTAATCAGTTTTTGCAATAGTGTCAGTAGTTGCGATGTTTTACGAAAATTTACTTAATTAAAACGGTTTTGTTGGTTAAAGCCAGGTATTAGGTAGATTTTTATTATATTTAGGTGTAGTGGTGTGAAGGCGAGTTACCACCGCCACTTTAGAATGTAGAAAAAGAGGGGAAAAAAGGCTAAAAACCCCATAGGAATAGCATGGGAAGAAAAGCAAAAAAACTCACAATGTCAAGTGTGTTAAAAAAAAAAAAAAAAAAAAAAAAATTCACACCGGAAGTAATAAGGGGACAAAGTTGACTAGAAAAATACAGCGGGAACCGGGCGGGCTGGGGCATGGGTCCTATCATCCAGGATTAATACGACTCGCCTAGTAACTCGTAATCTAGTAACTAAAATTTGGATGGAATTACGAGTTTCAGTAGAGTTCCCGGTTTTAACAGAGTTATGGTTTTCGGGAATGTTTCATGTATATATATATATATGTACATGAAAGATTCATTTAAAAAGATATAGAACAATATTTAAGAAACGATGGTAAACTATAATCATGAAAATTTTTTGATTTCATAATTACTTTCATCAGCATACAAATTGGTACTGCTTAAATTTAGATAATTCAAGCACCATCTATAAAAAAACGAATGATGTTACTCTATATCAAATACACTACTTTAAAGAATATTTTTATACTTATGGTAATATGAAAATAATTAATATTGATTGCTGAAGTCTGAGTTTTGATTACAATTCCAGAGCTGCCAACCTAATCCGGCAAATTGTTAACGCCTATTGAAAAACGCCCCTTTTTCTACATCCCTTAATTTTTAGAGCAATTCTCTTGAAATGTATCTATGATGAATTAAGTAGAAAATACTCTAAAAATTAAGTGGTGTAGAAAAAGGGGCGGTACTAACAATTTGCCGGATTAGGTTGGCAGCTCTACAATTCTGTAATTAGTTTTTAGAATAGTGTCAGTAGCTGCGATGTTTTAAGAAAGCTTACTTAATAAAAATGGTATTGTTGGTTAAAGCTAGGTATTAGGTAGAATTTTATTATATTTAAGTGAAGTGTTGTGAAGAAATTTATGGAAGAAATTACGAGTTTTAGTAGAGTTGCAAGTTCTAATAGAGTTATGGTTTTCAGGAATGTTTCATGCGTGTATATATATACATAATTTTAAATATGTAGAGACTTGAAGACAAGTGGGCATAATCAACAAGAAATAAAAGTTAATAAAAACAAAGAAATAACGAATTAAAGTAACCAAGAACAATTGTAAAAACAACACTACATGTAAAAACAACACTAACAACTACTACCACTATTTTGCAATTGTTCTTCATTACTTTAATTTGTTATTTCTTTGTTTTTATTAACGCTTTTTCTTCTTGTTGACCACGTCTTCATATTTTCAAAATTATACATTTTTGTATAATTTTTAGTGCTACTTTTGGCGCCTTTTTTATACAAATACACTTTTATTAATAAGTATTTAATATATATATATATATATATATATATATATATATATATATGAAAGATTCATTTAAAAATATACAGAACAATATTTAAGAAACAATGGTAAACTATAATCACGAAACATTTTTTATTTCATAAATACTTTCAGCAGCATACAAATTGGCACTGCTTAAATTTAGCTCATTCAAGCACTGCCTATAAAAAATGAATGATGATACTCTATATCAAACACACTACTTTAAATAATATTTTCATAATTATGGTAATCTAAAAATAATTAATATTAGTTGCTGAAGTCAGAGTTTTGATTTCAATTCTGTAATTTGTTTTTACAATAGTGTCCGTAGTTGCGAAGTTTTACGAAAATTTATTTAATTAAAATGGTTTTGTTGGTTAAAGGTAGAATTTGGTATTAGGTAGAATTGGTATTAGGTAGAATTTTATTATATTTAGGGAAAGAGTTGTGAAGAAATTTCTGGATGGAATTACAAGTTGTACTAGAGATGCGAGTTTTAATAGAGTAATGGTTTTCGGGTATGTTTCATGTATATATACAGTCAGTAACAAAAGTGTCCGAACACTAGCAAAAATTCCTATGTAAAAAAAGTACACTTCATACGGTTTTGTTAAATAAATCCTTATCGAATCATGTTCTTACGCTGACTAAGTACAGGATTCGACAAGGATTTATTTAACAAAACCGTATGAAGTGTACTTTTTTTACATAGGAATTTTTGCTAGTGTTCGGACACTTTTGTTACCGACTGTATATATATATATATATATATATATATATATATATATATATACATGAAAAAGTCATTTAAAAATATATACAACAATATTTAAGAAACAATGGTACACTATAATCATGCACTGTTTTTTATTTTATAAATACTTTCAGCAGCATACAGATTAGTACTGCTTAAATTTAGCTCATTCAAGCACCGTCTATAAAAAAAATGAATGGTGTTACTCTATATCAAACACATTACTTTAAATAATAATTTCATAATTATGGTAATCTAAAAATAATTAATATTAGTTGCTGAACTCAGAGTTTTGATTTCAATTCTGTAATTTGTTTTTACAATAGTGTCAGTAGTTGCGAAGTTTTACGAAAATTTATTTAATAAAAATGGTTTTGTTGGTTAAAGCCAGGTATTAGGTAGAATTTTATTTTATTTATGGTAAGTGTTGTGAAGAAATTTATGGATGGAATTACGTGTTTTATTGGAGATGTGAGCTTCAATAGAGTTATGGCTTTCGGGAATGTTTCATGTATATATATATATAAGCAAAATAACCAAGGATAGATGAAAATTAATCCCAAAACTCATGAGGGCCTTCTTCAACTGAAAAAGGCCCTCATATGATTTGGGATTAATTTTCATGTATCCTTGGTTATTGTGCTTATGTATTATGTTTTTATTTTTCCTTTAGCTGCATTTGTGAATTAGTTTATGATTACTCTGTTCTAATTAGATATTAAAAATTCAAGTTTTATTCCAACTTATATTTAAAATTTATCTTATATATAAAGATATATAGATATATACATTTAAATATTCATTTAAAAATATATAGAACAATATTTAAGTAACAGTAGTAAACTATTATCATGCAACGTTTTTGATTACATGAATATTTTCAGAAAAATACAAATTAATACTGCTTAAATTTAGATCATTCAAGCACCATATACAAAAAAGTTAATGATGTTACTCTACATAAAGCGCATTACTTTAAATAATAATTTCATATTTATGGTAATCTAAAAACAATTAATATTATTTGCTGAACTCAGAGTTTTGTTTTCAAGTCTGTAATCGCCCAAAGGGAGAATTTTGATGTATTTAGTTGAACTGTCTCAAAGGAATTTATGGATGGAATTATGAGTTTTACAATTCGGATCATTTAAATTATACTGCCACCGGAATTCATGAACTAAATTAAACTAAAAGAAATTTTAAATTTTAAGGTTAAAAAAACCGGCCTTTTCTGATATGTTATAAACGTAAATATTTGCTAAAAATTTCCCGGGGTGAATTTTTGCAGCTGTATCTTAAATTTTGCGTCCTCGCAGCGAGGACAGCGCGCGTTGAGGGGTTAATAGAGTTATGGCTTCCGGGAAAGTATTTGTGTCATATATTAATTTGAAATTATTTAAGGTGAAGTTATGTCAGGATGGAAGGGACGTAGCAGCTCCGAGCCTGTAATTGGAAAGTTGCGGATTCGACACAAAAGCCGACCGATGAATACCCTGTTCAATAATAGTGGCTGGTGAGTCGAAGCTGCAATATTCTCTGAGCGCGGCAATTTATACCTGTAAATGTTACCATATCGGGGGAGCCATCCCATCCGCTAAGCATTAAAATTCTGATAGTCTTACTATAAATAACCCCTAGGAGTAAAATCTCAGGCCGTTGACAAACATCCACACCGTAGCTATATTACGTTATTAAATCCACTCATCTGACATCTGCTACGAAGTTAAATACGGTTATTAAAAGCAAGTCTTCACTATATGATCCGAGAGAATAAAAACAAGAAAAACGTTTGCCGGTGAGGTTTTTATAAGTCAACGAGATAATTTTGATATATATATATTTAATAAATCAAAAATTACAAGTTGAAGAATTTTTATGTAATTTATTGCTAAATTACCCTACTGGACGTCTTCAAATTTAGTATATCGTAAAAATAAAATTGAATTGGTTGTAGAATTAAATAGAGGCATAATAAATATATTTTTATACAACAGTCATGTATTTAAAGTAAAAATAAAAAAATATATTTATAAAAATACATACATACGCATATATATATATATATATATATATATATATATATATATATATATATATATATATATATATATATATATAAAACAATTGACAGGAAAATTTATAAATATATAAGTTTTACAGATTAGAAAAACCAATAGGAGAATTACAAACCAATGCGCAAGATTGCAGCGAAAGGAAATGCAAAACTTAGATGTAGTAATATATAAGTGCAGAAATATATAAACAAATGAATGAAATTAAATGTAGAAATATATAAACAAATGAATGAAATTATACCCCAAAAAACACTGAGATCTTCATCAGGGAGGCTCCTCAGTGTAGGGGTGAACGAGAAGTTTTTTCTTCAAAACTTCTCGTTCACTCCTACACTGAGGGGCCTCCCTGATGAAGATCTCAGTGTTTTTTGGGGTATAATTTCATTCATTTGTTTATAAATTTCTGCACTTATATATTACTATATATATAAATCTATTTTTATTCATTATAGTATACAGACACATACAAATATTTTTTTTTTTTTTTTTTTTTTTTTTTTTGGGGGGGGGGGCGGGGGGATAAATTTAGAAAGCGCATTTTGAATGCTGAAATTCGTTATTAAAAGTGTAATGTTTTCTTTTTCTTCTTCGTGTTTTTACAAATATGACACAAATAAATATATAAATTAAAAAAAAAAAAAAAAAAAAAAAAAAAAAAAACTTTCCTCACAAATTTGATTAAAATAATAATAAACATAATTCAAAAAACTTATATTTTAATACATAAAATATGATGGGAAAAACAAATATTTTAAACTAGACGTACTTTTAATCTCTCTTCATTTAATCTAAATGCAAATTTAAGTAAGATTTGCTTAATGGATTTTGATTTTTTTTTAATGTATCCGACAGCAAGTGTTCTCTCAGACTATAAACATAATATGTACATTGATTAATAATGTTAACGAGATTTTCCTATCATACACTAAAAGCTCGAAAGATGATGAATTTTTTTGAATAAATAAAAATATGATTTGAGGAAATAATACAAATTTTAAGCGTATCTATAATAACTCTTACATCAAGTGTAATATTTTTCACTTCCAAATTTAATTACCTAATATAATTCCAAATTTAATTACCTAATTAATATTTTTATAATGAAGGGATTACAAGCCAATGATTAGTTTATTTAGAATTTCTTTTACGTGATCATTCAAGAATTGTGAAAAGTGAAAATGTTTTTATTCAAAGCTATAATATATACAGGGTGTAAAAGAATAATAAAAATTAAATATAAATAAATGAAAAATATTTTTTACAATAGTAAAGAGTAATAGAACTTAGCAAGGCAAATATTTTTAACATTACAATTTAAGATCGGAAAGCAAAAATTTAGCCTTGAGAGGGCTCATGTGGTTGTTGTCGTGTGCCACTCGGAAATTCCGAGCCCCAGTAGTGGAACTACCGGACTTTTAAGGCAAGAGGGATGCGTCTTCCGTTATTAGGAACGCCTCATATGGAGGAAGTACGAGGGCTCATGCATGGTTAAAATGAAAAATGTAATAAAGTCAAATAAAATATTTATTATTGAAAACTTTGCAACAAATGTTTTAATAAGCGACCGCCAGCGACTATACAGGAATCAAATCGGTGGCGGGGAGATTTACATAGACGTTGGAAGATTCCTTGCATTTTCCCAACGTCTGTACCTGGTATTTTCAAGTTCATTTCCTCAAGGATTGTCTCTATTCAATATATCGTTTTCTCACTCCGTGTTCTATCTGTATCATACCTTTGGGTGAGGAACGAACTCGTCCCTAAGGGTTAGTTGCCTGTGCAAGCGTAAACATAATCTCCGTTTTGACAGCGCCATGTTTGGAAATCGCTCCTGGTAAACTCTTACTGCTGTTTGACATTGTCGTTTGCAGCTCCATATTGAGGCATCGACCATCTTCGCATTCGAATACTGATTCAACTCTTGAATATTCTTGCACCTTCATCAGAGTAGCAGCTGAAGGAATGATTCTACGAAATTTGACTTTAATTCATTACAGAGTAAAAGGTCTCTCACGGCTCACCTTGTACTTTCTGACGCAACATTGTATGGTGAAAATTGTTTGTTTTGGTAAATTTGTGGAGTTTGCGCTCCTGCAAACTCCATCGTAACTTAAATACTTAGATTACTAAGAGAACACAAGACTTTAAATAACAATAACTAAAGTTTATTTGAGGTTATTAATGGGAGGGCGGCCTGGTAAATTTATATAGCTCAGCCAGCGTTTTACTTAATCAAAATATATGAATCAACAAATTAAGTAGATAACTTTAAATATCTCACCCCAGCAGATAGTCGAAAGGTGTAGAGACGTATCACACTCGTACTCCAACTACGGCTTCACTATGGGACAGAGGATTCCCTTCTATCCCAGCTTGAACTTCCGAAAACTAGTAGACACTCACCAACACTCAACACTACTTAACTTCACACAACTAAATCTCCTCTATTCCACTTTCGATATTCACCAAAATAAGAATCAGCACACTCGCTATAATATCCTCCAACAACCACTATACGATCCTCCAACATCCTCACTCCATCTACTAAAACCATCTCTATTTTAGACTTTTTCCTACACCCTCCTTTCACTACATTTCAATCCGTACTTTTAAAAATCACTTCTAATTTAACTAATATTCAAAATCTAAGTGTTTTAATGCAGCACCCTGCCGACACAAAACTAGCTCGACCTCAACCGTCACCGAGTCACTGGCGACGGAGTGATTTTAACCGTCCCCACTTCCTACCTTGCTGGATCCAGCTTAATTGAAACAACTGTGGTGACGTTCTAACGTCTCAACCTCACAAATTCTACTAACCTTTATAGTTATGACCACATGCTTTGTTACGCACTGTATATGTAAAATAAATAATTAATTAAAAATATGAAAAATAAAATATCGTTATAGATCGAAATATATATATATATATATATATATATATGTTCCAAGTACTTTAGTCCGTGTTATTTTAAATTGGTACATTTTGAAAAAGTTTAAACTGGGAACAAAGTTATTTCATAAAAAGTGTGAGTTATAATAAAGTATTTGAAGTTGATTAATATACATATATTTATTAAAAAATGTTTTTAATCGTGCAATATAATAAAAACTTAAAAAAAAAAAAAAAAAAAAAAAAACATATAAAATGCTTAAAAAACTTACATGTAGCCTAGAAAAAAAATATATATCTGAAACTGAATTAAAACTTAATCTAAATTCTATTCGTATGACTTGTGATATAAGAGTAGGGTTACAGCATTTTTTACGCGAACTCAACATTCCGTTTAGTAGACAGTTTAATTAAAAAGCACACCAAAGTCAAAGATCAAGATGAATTAAACAAAAGGGGAAAAAATTAAGAAGTTAAACTAAACATGAAGGAAAAATCATGTGGTACGCATTTTTTATTAACACTTCACAACTGCAGTAATTGTTGCATCGTATAAATATCAATGTTCTTTGCCTAAGTCATAAAACAACGGACAGACGGAATGACTTAAAGGCATACAAATAGACTAAATGAATTTATTATCACTTTTAAACATTGTTGAAAGCGTTAAAAATGCTTAACGCAAAAGAAAGTCCAGCCCTAAGATTCCAAGGCAAAACTTAATGTATCTGAGTATTTTAGTGTAGTCCTGTAAATCTAAAGGTTAACCATATCATATTCTTAAATAATAATAATAATAATAATAATAATAATAATAATAATAATAATAAAATTAAATAAATACAGGCACATTAATAATAAATGGCGACATTTCTTTATTATTTTTACAGAAGGATGTTGTTTAAATTTAATTTATAAATATGTCTATCAGAAAACGGAATGCATTGGCATTTCCGTGTATCCTGTACACGAAACAGTTCTACAGGACCTATTAATGATATTTTAAATAGAGCACATTCCATCGTGAAGTTAAATAACATGTATCACTTTTAAAAATTCTGAAAATATATACGGCCGCTGGAAGCGGGCAGAAGGACAGAGGAACATTCGGACAGAGAGATCACAAAATGAAAATTGTTTTAAAGTGAAATGAAAATTTACTTAAATACACTTAAACATTGTTATAATGAGTTATAAACTCTTAATGTAAACGAAAATACAATTCCAGCAATAATAGCCTTTTATGAAACTGAATATACTTTCGTGTGGCCCTGTAAATCTATTGCTAATAACAATATTCTATAGAAAGCATTATTTTGTGTTTGTGAATAACGCATTTCCATTTCATTAATATTTGTGTAAAGTAATTAAAATATGAATTATAGAAATATTTCTCATAGAACACAATGCTTTAGAACACTTTCGGGTGCTCTTGCACACAAACCAGTAAAGGTATTCATACTATTTTCAATATATAACATCCAATAGTGCATTTGAATAACACATATCAGTTTCAAGAAATTCCATGAATATTTACGGGAGTTACAGGACAAACAGACAGACAAATCGAAGTCATTAACACTTTTCAAGCTTGTAGGCGATGTTGGAAAGCATTAATAATCGCAAGCTACAACACAAAACGGTTTAATTAAATCACTAATATATATAAATATAAATATATAAATATATATATATATATATATATATATATATATAAAGGATCCCAAAAGCGTATTTTATTTATTTCATTCAAAGATATGGTTTCTTCAATCAATAGATAAATATAGGTGTCAGTCTTGAAATAATTTATATCACAATAAGTAGGCTGTACATACATTTTACCACAACTACTAAATATCTCAAAATAAATATATATCTTTTCGAAATTTTCATTCGAGCCTAAATTTTAGGGAGTATCGTTTAAAATTTAATAAGCCTAAAAGGGTACAAAGGTAAAATCTCAAGATGTTAATACTAGTGTATGGTTGATTCAAAAAAGATTCTCGAATTTTGAATATGTTGCAATGTGCGAACTTCAGAATGCTTTGTATACTTCAAAACTATTGAGATGCTGCCAGATAACTCTTACCAATATGGGTGAAAAGGAACAATTAGTGTAAGACTGATATTTTGCAATAAGTTTCTTTATGAGAAAACGTCTCCAGCCGCCAAACAGATTGTTGTCTTATAAGGAAATTTGATCTTTAATAACTATTACATAATACTTATAATTAATTTTCGTTTTTATCTTCATGACCAATAAAAAAATATTTGTTTTATAAATTGGAACATTTAATATTTAATAATTAAATTTTAGCTGTAAAAAAAAATATATATATATTATGACGAAGATTTTCGTCAAAGCAGTAACCCAGTTTCATGTTTAAATTTGCCGTGACGAAGTTGCTAAAAAAATCTGTTGACTTAAACAATCCTTTGCAGATCAAAGAAGAAGAAACAATTAACTAAACTGGTATTTATTGACAAGTTTGTAAAAACAATTTTCTTCAAACATGAATTACATCTTTTTTTGAAGCACAGATGAACATACCAATCTCTTACGGAAATTGGGACGGGGAGGAGAGGAGGAACATAAAAATTTACGTGTTACTCTGACCGATTCAAAATCGAAAAGCTTCACTAAATCTGCCAGCCACAGAGAGCTTAAAATTGCAACCCCAAAAGGTGGCATTTTTAAAATTCAGCCAAAAGAATGTCAAGATGTTTCTTTGTCCTCTAAACATATTAATATATAATTTTGAATATAAAAAGTCGTTACAAACGTTAAATCAATTTTGACATTGAAAACCATCGCCAATTGTCCTTGGATTCTCAACGTACATAGCCGACGCCGTGGTGTCTGTAAAGAATCCATTATAAATCTATTTTTAGAGTTATAATGACCTGCTTGAAATACTTAATAGCTTTAAATGTAAATAAGAGGGTAATAAATATAACTGAAATGATTGTTTTTTATTTTATTAATTGCTATCTATACTAGGACTATGCTGATAACAAATTTTAAATTACCCTGCCAAAAATAAATAATTATAGCTAAATTGATTTAATGTAAACACTAGAGTAATAAATATGAATTGAAATGACTGTTATTATTTTATTAATAGCTACTTGTGCTAGAAGTAGGCTGATACGAATTTTTAAATTACCCTCTCAAAATAAATAATAATAGCTAAATTGATTTAATCCATTCGGGGAAATGTATAAACAAAACTACTTTTCAAAAACCCCGATATAAAACTTGCTTTATTTTATTATGAGAGTAATGCGTTTGTAACAAAAAGGACAAAGAACACAAATTTTGATTTCTAAATAAAACGGGAAATTCTATATAATTAATTAATTGAATTAGATAAATTTAAAAAGATTTGTTTTATTATTTTATTAATCCCTCCTTGTTATATATTAAATTTGAATAAATAAATAAACTTTTAAAGGACATATGTGTGAGAACACTCACACATATATCTCCCCTTCGAATAGCAAAAAAAAAAAAAATATATATAAGTCCTCCTCGTTTCCTGTATAGAAATGCATATACAAACAATAATATTCAAAAGCACTTACCAAAGACGTGCAATTAAAAATGATATTACATTTTAAGTAAAAATTATATGAATGCTTAAAAAATGAACAAACAAAATATATGTGAAATATAATTACCAATTCAAAAGCAAAAGAAAAATTTTACACATATTTAAAAAAAAACAGTGGAACGAAAAAAATATACATGTCATGACATACGCAAAAAAAGTGGCCTCTATAAAATAGTCCAAACTGCAGTTCCATATTGTTCATATTGTCTTTTTTTTTTATATGCCACAAAAATTTCAGCTGAAATGTTTTTCTATGAACGAAACTCTTTTTGATATACTCAGCAAACAATGCCACAGTAACAGTCACTAACGTTAGATTTTTACATTCAAAATATTAAATTTTCACACTAATATGTATAGTGAAATAGAGAAAAAAATAATATAAATTACACATATGCATATATATTGTTGTAATAACTAAAGTTTGCAGAATATTATTGTAATATTTTTTTGTCTAACACCTTGGTTACACACATTGGTCAACGTTAAACAAAATTATGTACAAAAAAAAAAAAAAAAATAAAATAAATAAAAAAAAAATAAAGGAAAAGAAAAGTTTTCGTGTATACCACACAGGAAAGATTTTAAAAAGGACGCCATTGGCAGTCAAAAAAAAACAATCTTCCCTTAATCATTACAAAAATGTAAGTGTAATGATGTTAACTTAAGGCTAACATCCTAGCGGGACAGGGCGTGTTGAAAGACCTGCACTGTTAGGCACAGGCCTCCGTCCCCCAGCAGAGTCCACAGACCCCTGTAGGGACACCTCACAAAACCGATTAAGTGTCATAAATGTTGAAAAATTAATGTCAACAAAAATATAGATTCGCATCACATATCCAATGTTGCTCGCCCGGGAGAAAATTTTGAACGAGACAACATATATCTAGGATAGGGTAATAAATAAGTAAAAGAAACAAATTGATAAAATTTTGAGTGATGAGAGGGAATGCCAAAATAATAAAAAAATTTAGACTGGATATTGAACAAACCAAACACATGTTGTACACCAAAAATCAATTGGAAACTTATAAAATTTAGCTGTATGTATATTGTTAAAACTATTATCATTAATAATTAATTTCCTATGAACTTAATCTGTATTCCAATGAAATATCTCTATTAAATACATTTTAAATATCTTACTTTTGTTTAACCTTCACCCAATAAAAAGATATAGTAAACATTAAATAAAAATATATAACACCTTGATTACTAATTTAAAAATTCAAAATATGATCTACAAGCATTTATGTTATCATTAGAATCATTATATATATATATATATATATATATATATATATATATATATATATATATATATATATATATATATATATTTAGGTGTATCTTATTTATAAATATTATATATATTCAACAACACTGCAATGCAAGAAATAGTCTTTACATCAAAAGAAAAATATAAAAAAACAGTGGACCAGCCATCTAAAAATAAAAATAATAAAATAAATAAAGACGAGTTCCTGCACAGCAAAGAAATACATTCATTCCATTGGCCATTGGAAAATGCATTTGTGATGCAAAATATATCCATCAAACTTTTTTGCGAGAAAAAAAAAATAATTGCGATTTCTTAAATTATAAGAATGGGTAGAATTATTGCCAATATTATGTGTTAAATTGGAGTTGGGCTCAGTAAACAAATAATTACGTCGAGGAGGAGCAATAAGGAGTCTATCAATATGGACTCTGAAAGCTTTATTATCAGGTGCATGTAATCTCTTAATAGAAAAGGAAACTGGCGAGTGTTTTTGTACAACAATATATGGCCCAGAATACTTGGGTTTAAATTTATCTATTGATTTCAAGTATACAACATCATGAACAGCAACAGGCCTCAGTTTTGCACGTTTTTGAAAATTTTGATATCTTTTGTCTTGATTTTCTTTAATGTTAGAATATGGTTTGCTATAGATGTTATCTAAGTCGTGTAATAATTTATATATTTCTACATTTTTATCTAAAAATGGTTGATTTACAAATTGGTCAAATGTATCAAATATTAAAGACAGTTCCCTACCAAAATGAAGTAGGTTAGGTGAAAACAATGTGGATGAATGTGTTGAACCATTATAAAGTGATTTATGTATAGCTAGTGAATTTTCAAAAGAATACCCCTCAGAAATTAAAGTGTTAATTGAGTACTTTATAGATTTATTTAGCCTCTCGGAAATAGAGTTGCTTTGAGGGTGAGCAACAGATGAATGTAAAATTTTTATGCCAAGTTTATCATTGAAGATATTATAAATAGTTGATGTAAATTGTTTGCCTAGATCTGATAATATTACTGACGGTCTACCAAATGTTGTAATGTAATTAAATAAACATTTAACTATTTTTGATGAAGAAGTGTCTTTTAGTTGAAATAATTCAATGTGTCGCGAAAAATGGTCAATCACAGTCAAAACTGAATGTCCATCTATAAAAGGACCAACCAAATCGACACTAATAGTATGCCCTGGATGTGTTGGAGTATAGGTGGGTTGTAAAGGAGCTGGTGGTGTGTTATGATGTTTATTTTGTAAACATAAAGTACACGAAACAACAAAATTTAAGGTGTCTGTGTACATACCTTTCCAATAATATCTATTTGATAAAAATTCGTATGTTTTTGTCAACCCAAAGTGAGAAAAGTGTGAAATGGTTAAAACTTTAGATTTCAAAGAATGTGGTACAGCAATGAGATATGAAAAAGTATTATTATGCAAATTTTGTTTCTTGTACATTAAAACCTTAGAATCTGGATGAATGAAAAAAATTTCATTATTTTTTGAAAAACCTTTTCTCAAAATTTGCCTGTAAATAATTGACAATTTTGGATCATTCTTCTGCTCAGATACAAATGTATTATTTGAAATTTCCAAAAGGGGATCTTTATTTTGAGTATTACGAGAAACTAGAAAATTACTGAACTGATTTTGTTGCATCGACTTAGTAGAAGTGGAAATTTGATTAATTGAATGTGTGTCATCTTGTACAATAGGAAGAGGTTGAGAACTGAATATTAATTCTGGATTTGTTTTCAAATTTTGTTGATTATTAGAGAAGTCTGATCTTTATAAATAATCCGCTAAAACATTTGTAGGGCCAGGAATATGTTCAAATTCAAATGAGTATTCTGACAACTCTAACAGCCATTTAGTAGTTAAATCAGCAGGATTATTTGTTTTTCTATATGTTTTTAAAGGAGCACTGTCAGACAAAATGATAAACTTTCTATTGTATAAGTAATATTTGAAAGCAATTGCAGATTTATAAATGGCCATTAATTCAAGTTTGATAGCCGGATATCTTTTTTCAGACGGTTTAAGTGATTTAGAGAAAAAGGCGACGGGTAATAATTGATTGTCATATTTCTGCATCAAAACTCCTGCAATAGAAATATTTGATGCATAAGTGTTGAGAAAGAAAGTCTTGTTCCAATCCGGTAATCTTACCATAGGTGAATTTCAAAATATATCTTGAAATTTCTTAAAAATATCCTGATGATGTTTATTCCAAACAAATTTTGTTTTCGGTTTAGTCAATTCAATAAGTGGTTGAATTAATTTAGAAAAATTATGAATAAGAGACTTATAAAAGGTTACAACTCCTATAAAGCTTTTTATTTGTCTTTTTGTTGTAGGTGTAGGGAAAGAGTTTATTTTAATGATGTTTGACTCAATTGGAGAAATTGAATTATTCTCTATGTGAAATCCCAAGTAATTTACAGCACTCTTATGAAATGTACATTTACTAGGAGCTAAGGTTAAATTTTATTTAATTAAAATCTTAAGAATTCTTTCAAGTTTAACATATGTCTCTTCAAAACTATTTGCACCAAATATTAAATCATCCTGATACGCGTAAATTCCATCTATATTAATTTCATCAATTAAAGAATCCATAAGTGCTTGGTACTGAGAAGCCGCGTTTTTAAGACCAAAACAAAGTCTTTTAAATTTGAAACTGCCAAACATTGATGTGAAAGTAATTTTATCCTGTAAATGTTCGGGTAAATCAATTTGATGATATGCTTGTTGGAAATCAAGACAAGTGAAAAATTTATACGCAGATAGATCAGCTATTATATTTTGAATTTTAGGTAATGGATAAGAAGAACCCTGAATTATGGAATTTAACATTCTTAAATCTAACGCGAGGCGAAATTTCTTTTACCAGATCCATCTTGTTTTTTTTTTAACCAATAAAATTGGGCAAGCCCATTCAGAGCAGTTTCGCTCAATAATCCCAGCCTCTACCAATTGGTTAATTTGATCTTTAGCTTCCTGCTGTAAAGCTTGAGGAATGGGAAAGGGCAAAGTCTTAATTGGATAGTCACTTAAAAATTTTAAATCTGGTACTACCTTGTCAGTATGCCCAAGGGTTTTCATATTTTTAGAAAATGCCGCGAAGTTACTTAATAAAATTTGTTTTAACTTTGTTGCACGAGCCCCATTGAGATGTTTAATATCAATGTCCATGGGTGTTAAATCTTGTTTTCTCATTTTTAATACATCACTAGAAGGTTGAATATAATTAATAAATTGCGAATCCTCTGAAATTTCAACATTATCATTTTGTTTTGAACCATAGTCAATAATTTGCTCAATTTCTTTTATTGTACCAATATTTGAATGTTTGTTTACATGCATACTTCTATTAGTGTTATTCTTAACATATAACTGAAATTTTACTCTATCATATTTACTATTGCAATTTTGTTTCTGGGAATGATCAATATTAACTATTGAATCCAAAAAAATTCATTTGGAAGAACTCTTTTTATCTGAAATAAATAATCACCCGAAGAAACTTTGGGACAATAAACAGTAATAGAAGACTCCTCTTTGGGTTGTAAAATAAGTTTTTGCCCCGTTTTTCTTGATAGTTTCTTACATTGAGTATGCATATTAAGATTTTCTTCATGGTTGCTATATGTGTTTGTTATGGGAATACACAGGTCTTTTATTTTTAACAGAGACTTCTGTATATCTAATATTACATGATATTGTTGAATAAAATCATAACCCAAAATAACCCTAAATGCAGAACCTTCAGGAATATTTACAATGAAAAATTTTTGTGAAAAAAATTGATTTTGAATTTTAAAAGTAGTTTGTATACAAGATGAAAACTGTACATTCGAGTTCATGGTTTTGATTGTTACATGGGAAGATAAATGTTTATATTTCAAACTATGTTTTAATTTATTAAATGTACTTTCAACTAAGAGACTAACAGAACTACCAGTGTCAAGAAGTGTGTTTACCTTTTGTTTATCTAGCAAAATTTTAATAAGAGGTAACTTTGGAGAATTTACATGGACATTAAAAATGTTCTCCCTTTTATCGCTATTTGTTTGAGTAGATTTAGAATCAGAAATTTTCAAGATTTGTTGTGTTTGCGAACCAGTAGAATTAACCAATCTATCACTAGATAACTTTGGTAGATTAAAGTCATAAGCAATATCCAGAGAAAAATTTTGTGCTGATGCTCTATTCAATTCCTGAGATGTACTTGCATCAGCTAAACTACATCTCTGCGCTAGTTTAAATTACTTCCCCTTTTACTATAGTTATTTCTGTCATAATTTTTACCCCTAGTCTGATTTCTCTGCCATCTAAAGCACCTAGTAGCAACATGCCCTTTTTTATTGCACAATTGGCAAATAGGAGAAGAATGATATCTGTTTTTATTTTGATTACCCCTGAAATTTTGATTACCCCTGAAATTTTGATTACGGCTTTTATATTTTTGTCTTAGTTCACTTTGCCTATTGTTTTTTTGTCTATCTTGCACTGGGGATTCGTGTGTATGGTTAACCTCATCAGATTTACTAGCAAAAGACAGATTGTTTAACCTATCTGTCAATTCAACTAACTTTTCAGAAAGTGTGTTTACAACTGGGTTATTTAAACTCATTTGTAATAAGGACTCATTGGCATTAATATCCTGCAATATTTGTGCTCTGTTAACTGCCTCTTGATACTCAGAGATTCCCTCTTCTTGAATCTTAACTCTAATATTTGAGGGAATGGTTGAAATAAATTTAGTAAATTTAATGGAATTTAAAGCATTAATATCTTTAATTTGAGAATATACTACTTCTGCCAAAATGTTTAATCTGTGGGAAAAATTTCTAATAGATTCTTGTGGTAAGAGTATTAAATTGTTAAATTCCACAAGAGCCTGAGTACTGCTCATTGGAGCAAAAAAATTCTTGAATTCATCTTTGATAAATTTTAAATCTGTAGATTTATATAATAAAGGAGATTGAGTCATGAACTTTAATGCAGGGCCGGTTAACTTTCCTTTTAAAATTGCCACTGCCTCTTCTGAATTTAGTCTATTTAATTTAGCATAAGACTCAACCTGATCAAATAAAAACTCAAGTAAGGATGGTTCACCATCAAAATTTAAAATATTAATATTAATGTTCTTTTTAGTGGCCATCTTAATTATTTATGTTGGGTCAAATTAAATACTAATATATCTCAGAAATGCTTGAGTAAAAAAAATATATTGCATTAAAATCAATGAGCACAAAAATTACGCATCTTTCCTTTTGATGCCTACGGAAAATGCATATGATAAAATACCTCATTAAAATATCTAATATGTAAAAAATATTACCAAAAAAAAAAAATATATATATATATATATATATATATATATATATATAATTTTTTTTTTAAATATTCCAAAAATATAAAAATAAATCATAAGGAATTGTAAAAATTTGCAATAGTAATTGTAATAAATCACTTTAAAAAAAAAATCACAATATGCAAATAAAAGTATTAATCATCATGAAAGACAATATATATATATATATATATATATATATATATATATACATATGAAATATCCCAACGATATGTGAAATTTACCAAAAGTATATTTCAAAAAAAAAAAAAAAAAATCTCAAAATAATAAAGAAATAAATTACATTGAGCTTTATAAGCAAAGAAAAATACCAATTATCATGAAAAACAAAATATATATATATACTCATATCAAATGAACTACTTGTATAAATGTATATATCATAGTTAAAAACTCTCTTCCCTTGTTTTTTTTTTTTATAATCATTATCATTATTTCTTACTGTTGAGAACGGAACTAAATTAATAAAACCACAAGTTCCATTGGGATAGCTAAAATATAAGATAAACTTAACTTACCAATTCTTGGATATAACTTGGTTAAAAAATATTCTGTAAAAAAAATTTTATCATTTAATTTTATTTATTTTTCTCAATTAATTTTATTATACTTTTATGAAAAGTAGTTTTTCCCTTCTTCTTCTCATTTCCTTTGCCTGAATAGCTAACAAAAATTTCATTGTACTCGCTGCAATTTAATGAATTTTCGACAGTGAAGTGGCGAAAGGACGATTCTTGATCAACAAAATTGATCACAATCCTCTGAAAAAAAAAAAAAAAATGATTCACACGCGCGAACTCGCCGAATCCACACAGACCAGTGTGTCCACCGGCAGCACTTGTCCTGAGTAATCTGTTCGAATCATGCTCACATCTCCTTGGCAACATAAACGAACAAAAACATGACTGCACTTATTTCCAGGCCTCCCTCACGGCCGCTTTGTTCATCTGTTCAGCAAAGATGACTGGCGATATCTTCAGGCCCCCCTCACGGCCGCTTATCTTCATCTGAGGAGTTCTATGATCACACACGGATATCTGAAGAGAGCCTTTATTCTAAGTCATAAGGACAAAAATGACTTGATTAGAGAAGATTTACAGTCCTCGCTCACAGCCACCTATTCAATCAAATATTTTTTTTTGTAACAACAAGTAAGTTCAATGCACGGAAAAAGAGAAGATTCATCCACAAAAATTTATAGAGTCAATATTTTCCCTGTCCATGACTCTTAAACAAAGTCTTTCCTTAAATAAAACTGTTAATACAAAGTTCTATGTCTTTCTTTCCTTCCTCTCCCCCATGTCACCAAAGTCCGGAGAGAACCTGAAGGCAACCTAGTTTTATGACGAAGATTTTCGTCAACCCAGTTTCATGTTTAAATTTGCCGTGACGAAGTTGCTAAAAAAAATCTGTTGACTTAAACAATCCTTTGCAGATCAAAGAAGAAGAAACAATTAACTAAACTGGTATTTATTGACAAGTTTGTAAAAACAATCTTCTTCAAACATGAATTACATCTTTTTTTGAAGCACAGATGAACATACCAATCTCTTACGGAAACTGGGACGGGGAGGAGAGGAGGAACACAAAAATTTACGTGTTACTCTGACCGATTCAAAATCGAAAAGCTTCACTAAATCTGCCAGCCACAGAGAGCTTAAAATTGCAACCCCAAAAGTTGGCATTTTTAAAATTCAGCCAAAAGAATGCCAAGATGTTTCTTTGTCCTCTTAACATATTAATATATAATTTTGAATATAAAAAGTCGTTACAAACGTTAAATCAATTTTGACATTGAAAACCATCGCCAATTGTCCTTGGATTCTCAACGTACATAGCCGACGCCGTGGTGTCTGTAAAGAATCCATTATAAATCTATTTTTAGAATTATAATGACCTGCTTGAAATACTTAATAGCTTTAAATGTAAATAAGAGGGTAATAAATATAACTGAAATGATTGTTTTTCATTTTATTAATAGCTATCTATACTAGGAATATGCTGATAACAAATTTTAAATTACCCTGCAAAAATAAATAATTATAGCTAAATTGATTTAATGTAAACACTAGAGTAATAAATATGAATTGAAATGAGTGTTATTATTTTATTAATAGCTACTTGTGCTAGAAGTAGGCTGATACGAATTTTTAAATTACCCTCTCAAAATAAATAATAATAGCTAAATTGATTTAATCCATTCGGGGAAATGTATAAACAAAACCACTTTTCAAAAACCTCGATATAAAATTTATTTTATTATGAGAGTAATGCGTTTGTAACAAAAAGGACAAAGAACACAAATTTTGATTTCTAAATAAAACGGGAAATTCTATATAATTAATTAATTGAATTAGATAAATTTAAAAAGATTTGTTTTATTGTTATATATTAAATCTGAATAAATAAATAAACTTTTAATGGACATATGTGTGAGAACACTCACACACATATATATATATTTTTAAATAATAAAGTTTTGTAAAACCAGTACTGAATTAACAGTCATGAATTTTTTGATTATGGAAAAGGATTTAAAAAAAGTACTATTTAATGAAAAATAAAATCTTAGATTTCCTTCTCAGTTAATTTAAGGATGCGTTGTCATTAGCTCTCTCTAACAGGGAGAATTAACAGCATGATATCAAAGGATCCATTCTATTGGTACATTGTTTTGGCCCTGGTATTTTATACACGAGCAATTCTTTTGGGAAATATGTTTCCAAGAAACTGCACCATGTTGTTCTCTTTGACAGTCGAACTATCGTTTTAGTCCACTTAACATATGCGAAATGACGAACGCTTTTACAATAAACTTTTTATCCCAGGCAGTGATATAACAGTAAATATATGCAGGAAAGAACATAATATTATATCTAACTCATCCATGAGATCAAATTAATTATTCTAGTGTGCACAAAATAAAATTAGGTGTTTAGTGTCTCATAATTTTTGCTCTTGCGGTCCAGATCTAATAAAAATCAACTAATATGTACAGTAGTGTATATGGTTGTATTTCGTTAAAAAAGATATACTGTACCAAATGTCACTTCCATAAAAAAAATTATGCAACGGGCAGCAAAAAACAATAAACGCATTTCGTGTAGAGATATCCTTAAGCTGAAAGATTGAAAAATTAAACAATCAAAAACGATTTCGATTGCGTTGACTCTATGTAATCGTGATATATTGGTCGAGATGTTTCCACATAATTGTCAATTTGTTGATAACAGATTTAAATGTAAAAATGTGCATTTTTGTATGATAAATTGTGCAGGTTGAAGTCTCGATTGAAATCGACAGGGCATGCATGAAATTGAATATAAAAGAACTTCTCTGATACGAATATAACACAGCATGTGTAAGGCATAATCGAGATAATTATCTTGAAGCAACCTAGACCCAATTAGGCCCTACTTTTAATTCTTTATCACTCTTTAAACTCTGTTAGCTTTCAACTGATGACCATCGTTTCTATAAGTTTGTAAATGATTGTGTATTTTGCCATGCCACCTTAGATTTCAACATTTCTATTAAACTGCAGTGTTACATGTGTTTATCACTCTGATTCAGCGATGCTTAAGATAAAATGTGTATCCTATTTAATGTGACTGGGAGAGAAGATATGCTTAGTTAACAAATTGCCTAAAAGTGTGACAAAAAAAAAAAAAAAAAAAAAAAATTAAAAAAAAAAAAAAATAAATAAATAAAAAAAAATAAATAAATAAATAAAATAAAAAACTATAAATAGTATACTTTTAAAAATATATATAGCTGTTGCGGCGATGTTTGACAATACGGCTACAATTTTTGTCGTAATAAAATATAAAGTTTATACGCTAACGCACTAAGGTTTATACGCTAGGTCCATAATCCATAATGAAAAAAAAATGCAGTATTAGCGCACATTCATTTCATTAAAATGTATACAAGTCTTCCAGTACTGAACTATAACGTATGTACCAAGTTTTAACTGAATGTGTTTAAATAAAATAATCGCTGTCGTGTTCACTCACACATATAAACACACACACATATACATACATACACACACACACACACACACACATATATATATATATATATATATATATATATATGTATATATATATATATATGTATATAT
This sequence comes from Salticus scenicus, assembly GCA_963930645.1. Lineage (NCBI taxonomy): Eukaryota > Metazoa > Arthropoda > Arachnida > Araneae > Salticidae > Salticus > Salticus scenicus. The sequence continues at coordinate 108,413,818 of OZ005652.1, forward strand.
ATATGTATATATATGTATATATGTATATATATGTATATATACATATATATATGTATATATATATGTATATATATATATATATATATATATATATATATATATATATATATATATATACCCACACATTAGCGCAAAAATACCAAAAATGAATCCAGGAAGCCTCAAAACATATAAATACATGAATTCTCATAGTCGAAAATTTTCATGGTTAAAATGTTTTTAACACACTTTTATTAGCTTCACCTGCATGTATGTTTGTATGTATCAATTTATGTTTGTAACCGCTCTGGGAGCAAACAAAAAATCTATATTGTAAAAAAAGACTTTCCGTACGTGAACGCTGTGTCTGTGAGGTAAAGCTTCGCGCTGCAAACCTAAAGGTCTAGCTTTCGAGCCCAGTCGGGGGAGATTTTTTAAAAATGGCTTTTGTTTAGTTCTAAATTATTTTAATTAAAGATTTAAATGTATGTAAATATTATGGTGTGTCACTCACACGATTTTCTCTTACCTTGCATTTTAATACTAAGATATTTTGTGCTTTTTAGTTCACATTTCTATAAAAGCGTGTTCTTTAATTTTTTAAAACTATAATATTATTTATATTTTTTAAAACTATAATATTATAAAACTATAATATTATTAGTATATGCTCGAAAAGTAAAAATGAAAATTTATGTTCAGAGAAAGAGTCAAAAATATTTGTTAAAATATTATAAGTTTATGGAACAAAACATGAGAGCATAACTATTTGTAATTAGAAGAATCTCTTGGATTTTCACAGAACATTTTGTCACAAATCGCCCTAATATATGTGCGAACGCTCAGAAGCAGATTTAGTAGTAATGTCGGAATTTGTGGTGGTTTACAAGAGTTTGCTTTTTTCGAATGCCTTTGTTGGTTACAGTATGATTTGAGTGGAACTGGATGCTTGAGAAGAAAGTTGTTGGATTTACGAGTTTTAGTAGAGATAGAAGTTTCAACCGTTTATATGGCTTTCGGTGAAGTTTTAGTTATAGTAAAAAGTATATTTGGTGAAGTTTTAATACGATGGGTAATCAAAGTGAATATTCAGCATGATCTATTTAATCAGATCTATTTAATCAGCATGATCTATTTAGCAGATCTATTTAATCATTAAATCTATTTAATCAGTGAATATTCAAAATGAGGAAAAAATTTTCGGAGAAGTTTTCAAAAGCAGATCTTAGGGGTCTACCATGGAGTTGTTGAAGGATGTTAAACTTGAAGCTACCTCAGAATATAGAGGCATACATTATTAGTAGAGTCAGATTCAATTGTAGCGAGTGACTTACGCAAAGATGCGCTCAACACATTTTATTTATTTATTTATTATTATTTTTTTCTTCATTCCTCACAGAATAAATCAGACATTTCATTTTTGCAGGTAGCAATTTTCACTCATACTTAAGATTGTATAAATAGATGCACTTTTCAGAAACATTTGCTTTTTCTTGTTCCAATTTTATATACTTTTAATTGGGAGTTCGCCAATTCAAAAGGTTGCTATAATCAATGTAACCACACTAATACATTACCCAACTAAATATCGGCATAAAAAATTATGCAAAATGAATGTACCTGTTGACTTTTAACAAAGGAAATGTCATCCAAAATATCACATTCGAAACTTTTCAATTTATGCTTAAATATTGAAAGTGCATTAAAAGTTTAAAATATAATTTCTTTAAAATAAATAACATTATAATAATTAATAAACTATTCTGCCAAAATCTACAAAAAAAAAAAAAAAAAAAAAATTCAGCGTCAAAATTTTCCAATATGAAAATATATGAAAATTTAAATTCGACATAAGTTTTATGTTTTTTCTATGTATTTCCGAATAAGTGTAGACATACATTTTCTTACAAAATATACATTTAATAAAATCAGACATTTCATATTTTTGGCACATTTTTTCTAGAAATATTTTAAAATTCGATACAAGAATATTCGTATTTTGTTTTGAAGGAGGCGCTATAAGTAAGATTCAAAAAAATATTCAAAGTTCTTTTATCGAATTAAGTTGTGATATTTTTATCCAAATCGCAAAGAAAAATAAGCTTCCGTTTTAAAGAAATATCAGGATAAAAATATTTATTCTTTTGCGTAGGTATTTGGAAGAAAATACGCGAAAAAAATTCCGTTTCTGATTTGAGAAATTGTTATTTTTAAGGTCAGCAGAGAATTCAGTTTCAAGCTATTAAATCCAGCATGTTTGATTATTTATGTTTTTCCAACTTATATATGAATAAATATCACAGGTTATATTGAAAACATTTGTTATGTGCACGAATTCTTTTGAGTTGAAGATATTTTTTTATTTGAAGAAAACAGAAAGAATCAATAACTTTTCCTTAAAATATATTTATTTTTACAGCACAAATTTGTTCATTTTGTTCAATTCAAGTGAAGTATTAATTTTTGTGAATTACACATTTATAGTTCTATTTATTTATTTACTCATTTATTTATTTCAGTTGTAATAGTTCGCATAATATATCTGTAAGTAAGGGTGACGAATTTCTTAAGAAAGTTTCATATTCAATCCTACAAAAAATATGTGTGATTAATATATACATATGATTTTAAATCACGTCCTGTGATGAGGACAAGTTACACATTAATTATAACACAAGGCTGAATTTTTATTTTGATTGCGCGTGATTATTTTGCTAGAGGACTTCTTAGATGTGTAAAAATTATGCTACTTCTTTGAAAAAATGCCTTGACTGCAAATAATTAGTTATATGTTTGTGTGTTTAAGCAAAAGCTGTTTTAACTCTGCAAACATTAAAAATTTACGTTGAGCTAACTGAAAAAGTAAAAATTTTAAATGACAAAAGACGAATATAAAATTTGGAATAACGAACAGATTAATGAAGAATGATAAAATTTCAGGGAAGCGTTTTAAATAACACCAGATAATATGTAAACTAAAATGTAATTCGTTAAATTGTTTTCTCTCGAAAAAAACTTTTTCGAAATGCTGAAAGAAAAATCTGTATTAATTATATGTATTGATTATAGCCTGCATATTTTGAAGAATATTATGGATAAATCTGAAAGGCTGTGTTGACAAGCGTGACTTTGTCTCGAACCCGGTACTTCAAGTTTTTGGGGTTCAAAAGCAGAAACTCACGGTATTTGATATCTTTAGGTTCGTTTGGAAACATTTAGTTACTTGAGGAGAAACCGTAAAATTTTAGTGCTAGTTTTCCCCTTTTTTCACATTTCACTTAAACTCAAAGACTTTAATAGATGTAAAAGCGTGACACGAACTCGAGCCAAGCAGTCCCCTTACCCCTGTTTCAAAAGCATAAATTTCGTGCCGTTGATGGGGAGTAAGTTCGCTTAAAAAAAAGTTTGTAACTTGAGATAAAGCTGAGAAATATTCAATATTCTTTTCTCATATTCTTTTCTTCGTTTATTTAAAATCGAAGACTAAGTTAACGAGCGAAGCTTTTTTTATTACATTTTATAAATGTAATGTAAATTTGCTTACATTTTTTTTAGCGTACAATTGATTACCTTTTTAAAAAAATAAAACTGTACAAGACTGTATGTGAATAATTGCAACACAAGTTAAATAAATAATGCAATTTACCTTAAAAGATGTACCGTAAAACTGATTCTAAAAATGAAGGCTTCATACCACTAAATAAGAATATGTATACTTACTTAAAACTTAGATTTATGCGCGAGTTTATTATGTGTAAATATTAAAGTATACTTCAAAAACGTAATGCGCTACCTCATAATTGCGACATAAATTACTTTAAAATAAGAGTTTTGACTCTCATATACGAATAATGTACAAAAACATAAAACTGTACTTTTAATTAGCATACTCTCAATACTCACACATTGAGATGACACAAAACTATTAATTACATTTTGAAACGAACTTGCTTATGTAAAGTAATGATACTCAACGCTTACTAGTGGTTACAACGCTTAAAATTACTAGTGGTGAATTATACGCTTCAGAACTTTGTTTATTTCAACAGATATTTGATTTAATTCAAATCAGGAAAAGTTACTTATTATGAAAATGTTTATACTGAATAAACATTTGGAATTGAATGCTTATTTGATACTACATTCCAACTCTTCTCTTCTAAATTCCTTTCTTTATTAAATACGTTGCAAGATAATATTATAAACTTGTATGATTAATGCCAGTAATTTTTTTTTTTTTTTTTTTTTTTTTTTTTTTTGTGAATCTTTTGGACCTTGAAGATGAAGATATTTATTTCGCAGGAACTTCCTTTTATATTAAAGCATATTCCTGAAAATGAAATATGATGAATCACAGATTTCAACAAGATTTCATTTAATTTAGATAGTGTGTTCTAGAAAATGTTAAAATGCTCTTTATAATAAAATATTTTAAAAATAAGTAAGTAGCTTAAATTGCAAAAAAATTCAGTATAAAGTGAGAAAAGTACAAAAATAATGTAACCTATAATTATTTATGTGTTACTATATTAATTCATGTTATTTCCAACAATGTCATTCATATTTAAAAACAGTAATCTTATTTAAAAATAAATAAAGATGAAACAGTGAATAAAATGCATATAATCAGCATGATAGTCGTTATTTAACTTATATAATGCAATATACGACTATTCATTTTCTTAGTTTTTTAAGCATTTATCCGTAAAAAAAATATTTTAAATGTTTTAAATTAAATGGGTTATGAGTAATGAAAAATAGCTAATTCTTTTCTGCTTTTCCTGCAACTTCATTTTAGCAGTGAAAACATTGATCGCTCGATACCGACACTATACGAAGAAATGTTAATGATGTATAATACATGTTAGTAAGTTTACAGAAAGATCCGTTACAAATATATCTCTCCCCGAAAAAAAAAAATCATATCCTTTAAACAGATTAAATATGCAACAAAGAAATAATAAAGTGATTTATTTTGTAATTGTTATCCAAATGTTCCACTACTACAGAAGTTGGTTAAAATATTACTATAATAATGTACCATTGGAAATATTTTAAAATTCTTGACAGTAATATTTTAATTATCTTCCGCCGGAGATATTTTATTTCAATAACTCAATTTTGCAAGTGTGTGAGAAATTCTTTAATAAATTGCGAACGTGCTTTATCTTATACTATTAAGTGAGCAATATGTGTTTATTTCACTGATCTCGAAAACGGTAGTTCGGACAGTCACGAGATTTAACACAAAGGTGCCCCCCGAAGGGTCATTGTGCACATCGAAGTCAGATTTTCGAATTTTTGATTAGTTTTTTCTTAATTAATTAAAATGTAAAAATAATAACCTTCTAATTTCTGATAAAAAAGCCATTTAAATTTTAACATTTTATCCATAATTTAATTGTTGCCAATTTTTTTTTTTCGACAAAATAATAATAATTAAAAAAAAAAAAAATCGTACATTTATTTAAAATGAGGAAAATAAATCAGAAATATTAGAAAATAAATTAGAAATATCAGTCGCATCGTTACAAATAAGATACCAAATGAAAGTGAAAATTTTTGTAAATCCGATGCATTAAACAGCTTATCAATCGGATGATTAGTTTTTTCTTAATTAATTAAAATGTGAAAATAGTAATTTTCTAATTTCTGATAAGACATTTAAATTTTAGCATTTTATCCATGATTTAATTGTTGCCAATTTTTTTTCGACAAAATAATAATAATAATAATAATAATAATAATAATAATAATAAAAAAACCGTACATTTATTTAAAATGAGGAAAATAAATCAGAAATATTAGAAAATAAATTAGAAATATCAGTCGCATCGTTACAAATAAGATACCAAATGAAAGGGAAAATTTTTGTAAATCCGATGCATTAAACAGCTTATCAATCGGATGATTAGTTTTTTCTTAATTAATTAAAATGTGAATATAGTAACCTTCTAATTTCTGATAAATAAGACATTTAAATTTTAAAATTTTATCCCATAGAATAATAATAAACACGTACGCTCCTTCTTCCTTTATTATTATTCTATGTTTTATCCATAATTTAATTGTTGCCAATTTTTTTTCGACGAAATAATAATAATTAAAAAAACTGAACTAAAAAAACATTTTCAACTTTACTGAGAATAAATACGAACTGAACTGAAAAAACATTTTCAACTTTACTGAGAATAAATGCGAACTGAACTGAAAAAAACATTTTCAACATTACTGAGAATAAATACGAACTGAACTGAGAGGAGTCTGAGGTTAAAAAATGTGAAAACGAAAGTGTTGTTCTTTTTGATAAAAAAATCTTTTTGTTTTGTGATTGAGTTAGTATAAATTAAAAAACCTTCTGATTCTTTTAAACAGGGAGTTATTAGTAAGTCTTTAAAATCAAACTACAACACAAACATTTTATTTCAAAGGATGATATTTAAACACGTTCATTTTAAAAAATCTGAAACACTGATATGTGGCATCAAGTTATATGCAAGAAAATCAAAGACAACTTTCATTTAAAATTTAAATACGAGTTTTTAGAAATCAAAAAGTTTAAATAAATATTCTTAAGATGAAACGATCAAATGATGTGATACCAGTTAATCCAGAAGAACAAAGTACTTCAAATGTAGACCAACTAATTAATCGTACTTCCTTATATCAAGCTAGGCCTATCCGTGCATCAAAATTAAAATGTCGCCAAAATATAAGGGAAATAGGACAGATGTACAGAAAGGAACGTTCTGAGAGTATATCTAGGCAAGCTTTTCAGCATCGAGCAAGGGAGAGCACGGAAGACAGAATCCAGCGACTTGAAGATCTAAGACAGCGAGCTTCTCAGCGTAGGGCATCAGAGAGTACACTAGAGAGACGACAACGCCTAGAAGAGAAAAGACGTCGACAAGCAAGATATGAAGTGGCATTGCGAAATCGGTGCCCATCATACAAAATAGCAGTTTGTAGAGATGTGAACTATAGTACTTTAGGAGAATTCAATGTGAAATGCGTTCATTGTAAAGCATCACATTTTCCAGAGGAACGTGCTTGCAATCGTCTTCATAGAGACTCTTTTGGTCATTGTTGTCTTCATGGACGATTATTACTGCCAGCACCATATTTTGCGAACGAGTTAACAAGACTGTTTTTGCACTGCCATCCACTTGCTGAAGAATTTCATAAAAGAATCAGAAACTTGAATTCCTGTTTTGCTTTTTCTTCTTTCAATGTGTCAGAAGACAGAACCATCAACAGTCATGGCATATACAGTTTTATTGCATGTGGACAAGTATACCACAAAATGAACTTGGCTGTTCAACCGACTCAAGACATACATGGAGAATTTGAAAAACTTCAATACGGTCAGATGTATTTTTTGGATCCTGAAAATGCTGTTGACGAACGATTACATCATCCTCTGAATTATGGAATAAGTCGTGAACTCATGGAATTATTAGAGCACATAATAAGGGCACAGAATGGTTATGCACAGGGTTATATGATGATGCGAGAAGTTCAGTATGAAGTTGAACAGCAAGCTACTGCACAAGGATTATCTGCACCTGAAGTTCAACTTTTGTTCAGAATTCCTCAGGAAAGTGATTACAGAAGATTTAATACACCATCCATTAATGAAGTTTGCGCTGTCTTCACACTTAATGCCGATCAGAGTTTCCCAGAAAATGAAATGATTGTACATCGGCGAAACAAGGAAATTGTTATTCTAAAAAATATTGATAAACGTATTGAGCCATTCACTTATCCACTGTTTTACCCACAGGGTACGGATGGTTTTTCTCTTGATATACCATTGACTACACCTTATTCTTCGCGGCATCATGCAACGCGCCTTGAGTTGGCTCAGAACAGACTTGCTTTTCGACCTGAAGTAATAAATTATTTGTCCACAAGAATGAATTCTACAGGTCATGACTTGCTACAAATACAATTTAATGCATTGCATTTTGGTGGCAGACTTTTTCAACAGTATGTTGTCGACACTTTTATTAGGGTCGAAAGAGATCGTATTCAGTGGACTAAAGCAAATCAAAAGAAGATTCTTGCTGATAATTATACAGAAGTCACACGTTTGATAAACGACTTAGTAGAAAAAAACAAAGCTACAGTTGGAGAGAAAGTCATTCTCCCATCATCTTTCCCAGGGTCAACACGCTATTATACTGAACAATTTGAAGATGCTATGGCAATTGTTCGCCGTCTTGGTTCTCCAGATTTCTTCATAACAATGACATGTAATGCAAACTGGCCTGAAATAAAAAACGCTTTGCACATTCAGTTACAAAATGGATCTTTTATACAACAACTTCCTCAAGACCGACCAGATGTTGTAACTCGAGTTGCAAAGTTGAAATTTGATGAAATAATTGAAGATTTTGATAAGAAGCAGATATTTGGAAAAGTTGCTGCTTATGTATGTTCAATTGAATTTCAAAAGCGAGGTCTTCCTCACATTCACCTTCTACTAATTATCTGTTCTCAAGACAAGATTCATAATCCTGAAGAACTGGATGATCTCATTTCTGCAGAGATTCCCGACTTTGAAGATACAGATCTGAGAGAACTTGTAATAAAGTGGATGATTCATAACCCCTGTGACGAACAGAACCGAAACGCTGCATGCATGGTAAATAAAAGTGGACGTATGAAGTGCCGCTTCCAATTTCCAAAATCATTTGAGGATGTATCTTCATTGGCAGACAATGAAAAACCAAATTATCGAAGGCGTTATGATCCCAAATTGGACCCTCACAGTCGAGATTTCTCTCATGAAAGTGCAGTGTATCGTAAGAGTGTTGATGGCAGCCGCATAACAAGAGATAATCGTCATGTTGTTCCTTATAATGCATATTTACTGAAAAAGTACAATTGTCATATAAACGTTGAATATGTTGGAAGCATTATGGCTGTGATGTATCTATACAAGTACATATATAAAGGGTTTGATTGTGCTTCACTTAAAGTTGTTGAAGGAGGAAGACAAATCATGTACAATGAAGCAAATACTTATGTTGAGGGTCGATGCATCACTCCACCAGAGGCATGTTGGCGTTTATTTGGAAATGAAATTCAGAAGAAGAGTCATAGTGTGCTACGATTATCAATTCGCCTTCCTGGCCAGTACAGAATTGTAAATTTAGATCAGGATCGGGAAAATTTAGCTGATACAGGACAAAAAGGTTCGACTCTGGAAGCATATTTCAAGCAAAATAAAAAGGCTAAGGAAGAACATGAAATTAGACAATCAAATGGAGACACGGAGGAAGAGCCAATCTATTATTACTACTGGCAAATGCCTGAACACTTTAGATGGGATGCAAGAAACAGTGAATGGATTCAAAGAGTACGACAGATAAAAGTTATTGGAAGAATACATAATGTCAATTTTGTTGTACAGCCTGAATTATATCACTTACGACTGTTATTGTATCATGTAAAAGATGCAACCAGCTTTAAGGATTTACTGACAGTGAATAATATTGAACATGCGACATACAAGCAAGCTTGTCTAGCACGAGGATTATGCTATGATGACCAACAATGGATTGAAGGATTGTCCGAATCTGCAAGCTCAAAACTGCCAAGGGCAATGAGAACACTTTTTACACAGATTTTGATTCTAGGCCCACCATTAAACCCAAAACGGCTGTGGGAAATGTTTAAGCAAGATCTCGCAGAAGATTTCATTCATGAAGGTGAACGAACTGGAATTTCAATTGAAGATTCTATCAAGCGAGCATACCGTGTAATTGCCCATAATCTCGACTCAGAAGCGACAGAAGGTAGAAATTTTCAATATTGGGTTGAAAAGTTTTCATTTGATGATATTGATGATTATGAAACTGAATCGAATCAAGAATTGTCAAATGTCAATGAATCAGCAGCTATTGGTCAACAAATGTATCAACTTCTTAGAGGAAAACAAATTGAAATTGTGGATGCTATCTTTCGTTCAGTCAATGATGAGAATATTCAATCAAATTGCTTTTTTATTGACGGACCTGGTGGTACTGGAAAAACTTTCATATACAAGACTTTGTATTACCTTCTGCGAGGAGGGAACTTTAATGTGCAGTGTATGGCTTTTACAGGCATTGCTTCGATTCATTCTACTTCCTGGAGGACGCACATCACACAAAACATTTGGATTGAAGGTGCTCCTTTCACCAGAGTCAAGTTCCACAATCAAACCGGGCTCCTGTAAAGCTCAAAAACTTTCTAAAGTTCAAGTATTTCTCATGGATGAAGCACCTATGCTTCCTAAATATGCATTGCATGCAATGGACGAAATTCTGCGTAAAACTGGAAATGCAACTTTGCCATTCGGTGGAAGAATTATGGTTTTAGGAGGAGATTTCAGAGAGTGTCTTCCAGTTCAACCGCTTGCGATAAACAAGAACTTATTGACTTATCAATTAAAAAGTGTGTGCTTTGGTGTAAATTTAGGAATTATTCACTGGATGAGAATATGCGGGTTGATCCAGAACAAAGAGACTTTGCAAACTATATTTTAAAAGTTGGTAATGGAGAATTACCGATTAGGTCTTTAGATGAGATAGAGCTACCCGAAGACATAATTTCAAATTGAAATCTCATTGATGAGGTTTTTGGTTTTTGCTTTGTCAATGAAAATTATGAAGAGATGAAAAATAGAGCTATACTTGCTCTTCTTAACAAAGATGTTGACAGGTTAAATACTGAAATTATTTCGAAATTACCCGGAGTGTACAAAACTTATCACAGTTACGATACTGTAAATAACCAACCCGAAGGAGGACTTCAATTTACTGTTGACTTTTTAAATTCTGTTGAAAATTCCGATTTACCACCTCATGAACTTAAACTGAAAAAAAAAATATGCTATTATTATGTTGATGCGTAATATAGATGTATCAGAAGGCCTTTGCAATGGTACAAGATTAATTGTTACTGAGCTGTGCAATCATATTATTAAAGCAAAAATAATAACTAGTGAACACTGTGGCCGAGATGTACATATACCAAGAATCACACTTCAATCATCAAAAGGTCAACTTGGTTGCGCAATATCTAGACATCAGTTTCCTGTAAAAGCAGCATTTGCTATGACAGTGCATAAATCACAGGGCCAAACTTTTGACTTTGTAGGTGTTGATCTGAGAGTACCAGTTTTTATGCATGGAATGCTTTAAGTAGCTTTTTCAAGAGTTAAAAGAAAAACATCATTAAAAGTACTTTTGCCGATAGAAAATCAACGCCATACTCGTAATATCGTCTGGAAAGATATCTTAAACCATTCAAGAACTACAGAAATGGATTACTGTTTTAATGAAAATGCAGAAGATTTAAATTTCATTTTCGATTTGGACTAATGCAATTCAGGCACTGTTCTTATGCGTTTAATGTGTTAATAAATTTTTCTTATGCGTTTATAAAATGGTAGCATATTTTTTGTTTGTTTGCTGCAATATATTTTAATATTAACAGTTAAAATTCTTTAATTTATAGCATTGCAGTAGAAAGTTATTTAAATGTGATGATTTATTAAAATGTCTGATGATTTATAAAATATATGTGTAGTTATAAATTTGTAAAAATAACATAATTATTCAGCCTTAAACTTTTATATCCCACAGTGTACTCACCCAACAACAAATTTATTATCATCTCTAAGTGTTTTTGTTCTTATATATTTTCTTTTACGTGTTTTATTTCTTAAAAAATAAAAGAGCGATACAAATGTTCTAAGAATAGGGGAAGAAGTTGCGATTGGCGCCACAGGCACCAGAGAGTTAATTTAAAATCGTTATATTTTTAATATTTTAGTATTAAGCCACTTTTACAGAGAACAAGTTATGATTGGCGCCGCAGGCGCCTAAGATTTTATTTAAAAATATTTGAATTTTAAATATTTGTATATTATGCGACTTTTAGAGAGAACAAATTACGATTGGCGTCGCAGGCGCCCGAGAGCTTGTTTTTTGGTAAAAATTTTCTTGGGTCTCTGGCCAGCTAGCTGGTGAAGCCAGCTAGTTTTGTCTTAATAGCGTAATTCAAAGTGGAAATTACATAAAAGACAATAAATTATTTCACGTGAAATATCGTTTAAATTTTAATTCTACTAAATATCTATTTTGCTTCCTTATATAATGTTTTTATTTTAAGATTCATCGTTTAAAACATAAGAATTAGCGCTCAGAAAGTACAGTTTTACACAATAAATCATAAGTTAAATTTGTATCAAACAAGAAGTTTGAAAATGGATTAAGTAAAGAATGTAGAAGAATTCTCATATCATCAATACGTGTTTGGTACAATTTCAGATATTTATGAAATGGTATATTGTACAAGAAAATAATATTAATATATAAAAATTTATATATGTATATAATATAAATAAGACAATGAAAGACTTTCAGAATAAAATGTTAGAATTATAAATGTGTTACTGTAAAAAGTTACAGTTTCCTACAGTCTTATTTAGAGAGGGAAATTTCCATATTAATAAATGATATTAACTTTATAATTAAATAAGATATTAATTAAAATAATTAAAAAGCATATTAATTAAAATTATTAATTTGAGTTTCAAATTCAAAAAGATCTTTGCTCATTAATTTTTGACTTGGACAAGAAAATTCTTCTTTACTGGTAGATTTTAATGATTTACCAAATGTTAGTTGAATTTTTTAATTTACAATCAGAATTACGCATTTTTTTTTTTTTCTTTCGAAAAAAAATTCATTATTATTTTTTTTTCTAATATATAAAAAAAAAAGAAAAATGAGAAATTGTGAATAAGTTTTGTGGTAATAAAAAACCATTAAATGAAGTTTCATGAAAAAATAAATAAATAAATAAATAAATAAGACGCGTGGAAGATATTAAGTTGGGCGCCACTATACAAATGTTAGTTTTGAAAAAATTATGTTTAATAATTCCATTTTAAAATAGATTTTCCTTAACAAAATAGAAATTTTTTAATTTTGGTTTTTGTTCATAAGAAGCAGAGTTTTCAAAACAAAAGAATGTGATTTTTAGAAATCTTGACATAACCTAATAGAGATAATATCTTTCACTCATAACGTAAACATATTAAATATTTGATAAAATATGAACATTTTTAATCAACAACTGTGCATGCAAATCGTTAAAGGAGACCCCCAGAAAATGATAACAAAGTCTTTTCGGTAATAAATCTTTTTTTTTTTTTAATTGGTTTTTCGCTTCAGCAAAGAGGGATAGCTCGTTAAAAACGCTATATGTATGGTGTATTATAAAATTTTGTAATACGTTTTCATGTATTTCTGAGCATATTCAACCAAAGACAGTAAATTTTGGAGTTGCATCAACAAGGATTGAGCAATTGCGATATTGCGCAAAAATTCGACGTTGCAATACGAAATTTCAGCTGTATAATAAAACAAATCGATAAACTTGGCCTTACAGAAAGTCTTCCAGGAAGACGAAGAAAGCGAACAATCAAATCTTTGAGGATTCATCAGATCATCAGGAATCAACTAATCACAGTATAATCCCAGGCATCAAATGAGGAAAATTGCACGCAGTATCGGTGGTACTAATGAGTTAACATACCGCATACCTGGAGCAAATTAAGTCCAAGCTTTACATGTAAAAAAAACTGTGTAAACTCTAGATGTATCATAATAAGTGCGTAAGTCAGTTACTTTGTGACACGTGCAATATTAGAAATATATCTCAGATAAAAAGTGCTGTTTTCAAGGCTTATGAAAAAAATTGATAAGGTACTATCTCCAAATTTTTAAGTTAACACTGTTTAAAATTTTGTCCTATGTTGAACCAAAGCATGGTGCACAGTTGCTGCAACCATGAAATGGAGAGTTTTTTACCTTACTCTGCAATTTGTAAGAACCAGAATAGACCTGCATAGAACGAGAATAGAACCAGTAAGAACCTGCCAGACATTCTCTGTAATTACAGAAAAATACGTTTTGGCAACGTAATTTTTCTGAAATTTACGACTTTTTTCTAAAATTACAGAGAATTTCTGGCAGCAAAGTTGCATTTATTTAACAGTGTACTTGGTACTATAGTTGTTGTAACCGTAAGATAAAGTGCACTATAAAAAAAAAAAAAAGTCCTATTTGCTGTCAGACATTCTCTGTTATCTGTGAAAATACGTCCTGAAAACGTATTTTTTTCGTGAATTATGCGTATTATCTCAAATCACAAAGATTGTCTGACAGCAAATAGGACATACTTTTTACTATGTGACCTTTTGTCATGGTTTGGAGCTTTGTTTTTACAAGAAGCACTGTATCATGGAAGAAGGTTTTACCAACGCATGATTGCAGCTACCGTAACACCAAGTTTTGGTTCAACCTAGCATATTGTAACTACTGTAACACCAAATGTTGGTTTAACGTTGAACTGAAATTTTCAACAGTGTAATTCGATTAATTATTTGTATTCTAGAGTACGTTTTTATCCATCTCTGTTTATATTTATTTAACCCCATTACCAACAACACTGTAAAAAATATGTCCTATTTGCTGCCAGAAATTCTCTGCAATTTGAGAAAATACGCGTAGTTTACGAAAAAAAATACGTTGTCAGAACGAATTTTCTCAAATTATAGAAAATATCTGGCAGCAAATAGGACATATTTTTTTACAGTGAAGTAATTTTCATTAACGAACACTGATACAAATGAGTAAAAGCAAAAACGGACTTTATAAATATTTTAAGATCACCAAGAAATTAATTCACGTCTTCTAGCACCTTTTTATGCTAGCTTGTTTAAAACTGTTTCAGGCTCCAAGTGAATATCTCTGTGTATTACCATTACAAATTTTGAGAAGTTATTGATTGATACCACGTATATCATCCATAATGCGCCAATGGCTAGGATGAAAGTTTTTATTTAAAGGTACTCAACATTTCTAAATAAGGATGAATATATTAAGTTTCCAAAATAAATATGAAAATATTTCCTTCTACCGAAGATAAAATAATAATAATAGAAAATGCAAAAGCGATTTTTGCATGTAATATATATATATATATTTCTATAGACGGTTACAAAACACATCTTTTTAAAATATTAATATATATTTTTTTTATTTTATAAATTTAAAGAAACTAATATAAAACAAGAATTTCATGTATTACTTTGTAAAAAAAAAAATTGTGTTGTAGTTTGAATAATAAAAATATAATATATCAATCTTTATGTAAAAGAAAAATATGTATGAATTCTATGCAATACATTTACATTCAAATCTCATAAATTATAAATACTTTTGACATTTTGTCGGAGAAATAAGATGAGTAAAATGAATAAAAATAAAAATACAATTATAGTTGAAAAATTAAGACTAGCATAAGTAATTATATAGATTTATTTAGACTCTCCGAAGAATAATTGTGTACGTCATTAAATAAGTTAATTTATTAAATCTAATAATTTATCTTTATTAAAATTCATAAATCATCTTGACGTTGAAAACCGAAACTAATAATAATAATTAAAAAAATACTTAGGTTGCTTTTTTATATAATTAATCGCATTTCATTAAAACACAAAATTACATTTGAAAAATTAGATTATAAATTATTAATTAATCAGAATTATTAATATTGAAAAATTCAAATTTTAATGATATATTTGTTTTTAATATAAGAAAAAAGAAATGCATTAATTTCATCTTCAAGCTGAAACTGAAATTTTTACCTAAAACCTTTGAAATCAACTATCTCATTTTATTTTATTTTATTATTTTATTATTTTAAATTTTATTAATTTTATTATATGCTATTTACTACAAATGCCTTTCATAAATTAATTTGGAAAATCAATAATTTCCGTTCAGTATTATTTATTTGAAGATAAATTAATGCACCATTATTCAATAAATATTTGGACATTTTGGTATTTAGAATTTTTTTTCTTTTTTTATATATATATATCTAGAAATTTTTCTTTTTAGAAATTATCTTGAAATTTCGGAAGTATAAAAAACATGTAATTACTCATAAATTTCAGCAAAATATTTGTCTCAAAGACACAAAAGACACCAGAAAAAAAAATATCAAAATGTTTTTGATCACCCTGTACAAAATAATTCTTGAAATGCTTTTTCGCTGTAGCATGTGTTTATGAAGCTTCTTATAATTACTTGCATGTATGTATATATATATATATATATTCACGGCGATACCACATATATTTATGAAGATATAATTCTATATATATATATATATATATGTACATATATTTTAACTGGGATAGAAATTACAAGTATTTTAGTTCTAACACGTAGGATATTACACTCAGTACAAAGCCATTTTTCAGAAACTTTGTATACGACATACTACAATCAGGAATGTAAAAATGTTAAATATCTTATAAAGTACTACAGCTTTTACTAAAAATATTTCAACTACGCATGCGTAAGGTTAAAAATAAAATCATTTGTATAATTTAATAGCCAAAAGTACCAAGATATTTATATGAACCCCCCCCCCCCAAAAAAAAAAAAAAAAAAAAAATATATATATATATATATATATATATATATATATAGTGTTAATACAAAAATTTGTCAGCGGTAGAATGAATAGAATTTCAATTTCTCTCAAAATGAAGTCAGGAGATGTTGTATGTGGGGCTGTATCAATATTTATTTAAAACACAGATCTTCAATGAACTTTTTTTTCTTCAATGTGATGTGTAATTCTGGTGCATTTTTGGATGCTTATTAAGGATAAACCATTCGAAATTTTCTATCCCTACAGTTTTGTTAAAAAATGGCATTTTTTGAGCTTAAAGCTCCACTTTTTGAAATCCCTTCTGCGTCATTTCCATGAATATTTAGGTGATGTCAGTAAATAATGAAAGTTCGTTCATCAGGACATCAATGAAGTGTCGTAGAGGTATCAGGGACGATGAAACGTTAAAATATTAGTAGATTGCTGTTGGGTCTTGCATATAGATAATCCCTCCTTCAAGAGACTAAGCAGCGCAAAAGAGAAAAAGCTCTAAACGGAGCTTCGATGTAAATAAACACAACCCGTTAGTAGTCGCTAGTTGGTCGATTTGCCACCCATACTTCAGTAATGCCAGATTTTTTTTTTTTTTTTTTTTCAATAGCCACCAAAAATTTTTAGAAGTGGCATTTGATATACTTAAAACTCGAATAAAATCAAAGAAACGTCGATCACATCATTTCTTAAAATTATTGGTGACAGTTAAATAAAAAGTGCGCAATCTGTAATAGGTGGCGCTGTCTATAGCGACTACTAACTGGTTGAAAATGTAATGCGTAAATAATAGCTTATTTTCATGTGTTTTATACATAACATTTTTCGAATTTGTTATGAGCTCTGTATGAATTTTTGCGATTTTCCTCCTTACTCGGTGAAAAAACATTTCTGGATAGGAAGAAAAGATCAACATTTCTGAATTAAGCGCATCAAAACACGTAAGAGACACCCAAAGTAGTACAAAATAAATAAATAAATAAAAGTTCGATTTCGCAGACCTGTGTAATCAGTAAACACTGTAAAACCATTGGCTCAAAATAAATGTATCAGTAAAAACCCTTATAGTTTAGCTGTTTTTTTGTAGAAACTTAATATCATTCCGTTCTATCAACACCAAGAAAAGACCAACATTTCTGAATTAAGCGCATCAAAACACGTAAGAGACACCCAAAGCAGTACAAAATAAATAAATAAAATAAAAGTTTGATTTCTCAGACCTGTGTAATCAGTAAACACTGTAAAACCATTTATTGGCTCAAAATAAATGTACCAGTAAAAACTCTTATAGTTTAGCTTTTATTTTGTAGAAACTTAATATCATTTCGTTCTATCAACACCAAGAAAAGACCAACATTTCTGAATTAAGCGCATCAAAACACGTAAGAGACACCCAAAGCAGTACAAAATAAATAAATAAATAAAAGTTTGATTTCGCAGACCTGTGTAATCAGTAAACACTGTAAAACCATTTATTGGCTCAAAATAAATGTACCAGTAAAAACCCTTATAGTTTAGCTTTTATTTTGTAGAAACTTAATATCATTTCGTTCTATCAACACCAAGAAAAGACCAACATTTCTGAATTAAGCGCATCAAAACACGTAAGAGACACCCAAAGCAGTACAAAATAAATAAATAAATAAAAGTTCGATTTCGCAGACCTGTGTAATCAGTAAACACTGTAAAACCATTTATTGGCTCAAAATAAATGTACCAGTAAAAACCCTTATAGTTTAGCTTTTATTTTGTAGAAACTTAATATCATTCCATTCTATCAACACCAACTTTTCGAGTTTATACGATATATGTTTGTAGTTTTCATGTAAATAGATCAATACTTCAGCTACTAAAGTATGGAAATGAAATTTCGTTAAATCTTGCACGGGCGTAGTTAAAAATTATTTAGTAAAAATGTTCATATTTCGTAAGGTGTTAATTTAACATTTTCGTATTCTGATTGCAGTATGCTATGCCTAATATAGTAGTATGCCATATTTGTTACAAATGGCTTTGCTCCTACGTGTTATAATTAAAAAAAGGGGCAATTATTTTCTCCAACTTTTTAAAGGAATCTTTTTATCTTCATAAATATTTGTGGTAGCCTCATAAACCTTCATACATATAATTACAAGAAAAAGGAAAAAAAAAATCCTACTCACATGCTTCACTCAAAACGCTTTCGAGCACTATGTTTCGTTGATGACTTAAACGTTTTGATTTTTGTTTACATTTTTACTAGTTACCTCTTTTTTTAAGGGGATATGGACAGAACATTTTATGAAATATGCGATGTTTAATGTATTCTGTATAGTCCCATAGTTTTAAGATAATTCGTGCAGAGCATTTCTAGATATTTGAAAATACGTCTACTAACGAAAATGTCCAAATTCATATTGGTAAATAGTGCGTAATAATACACGAGAAAAATGGATGAAATTTTATGCCTATGTAAAAAATTTTGTAATTGAACATAGATTAATGAGTGAAACGTCTAAGTCAAAGGGGAAAAAAAAATATTATTTTGCAGATTACATTTTGAAGCTAATTATCACATCCAATAAGTAATATTGGTAAACAATTTCTATAATTATAAATAAATCATGTATAAAGTAATGGTTTGATTGTAATATTCCTAAATAATACTGAAAATAAAGACTGTCCTTTTTTTCATTTTAGCAATGAAAATTGCTTTAGAAAACAGCTACATATGTAAAACGTTCAATATTTATTAATCAAATATTCATTATCACATGAAACAAAGTTAAATATTTACGCAACTTAAAGTAATGTATTTACTCAGAGGCATTGATTAATATAATATTCAGTTTATATTTCTGTAAATTGTAACAAGTTATTAAAGACTTATTTGTTTTCATACTGGGACATAAAATTTTATCTAAAATTTATTTAAATAAATACTATTTGAGATACTGGAATACTTGCATAGCATTTAATTCAGAAAATTCAAAGAAAATTATATATATATATATACATATATATTTAAAATTTTCTGTAAGAATTATAAGAAATTATGATCAGGCACTGGAATATCTAAATAATAAAAATTCGAATGCATTGTTAAAATATCATACAAATAAAAAATGTTATATACATTTTCATTTACAAAAAAAAAAAAAAAAAAAAAATCAAAGGTATTAACGTAAATCGTAGTATTATTTTATCATGCTTCTTGTGACCATGGGAACCTCTGCGCAAGTGCTAACTCAACGAGTACATTGTTAAAATATGGATGATAACCTTCGTCATCCAGAGAAAATAGGCGATAAGGGGACACCGAAGGACTGGATGTTTATCAAATCCTAATCTGCCTATCAATTTGACACCCCTCCATTCCTTTGGAATCGTCCTCATTGCTGAACAATGGAAACGTGATTACACTATTCTTACAATATAAGTATGTGTTACGTGAAATCACAAATAAAAAATGGTTCAAAATTCGAATTTCTATCGAAATGCCATTTAAAGGTTAAAATAAAATTAAAAATAAATTAAGATAAAACTATTCTTTTGAATATGGAGATAAATGTTTTACATATAGAATTATTTATATAGTATGAGTTTCTAGGAAAATTTAACATATTATTCTAATTGAAGAACTTTTGTAATTTGGGTTATTTTATATATTGACTTATGTATCTTTTCTCTCTCTCTCTCTCTCTCTCTCTCTCTGTATATATATATTATATACTATTTAAACTTCTTGCACACGGAACCTCATTTTATCTTATAAAACATGTGACATTTTGTTCATTCATAATGAATATTAAATTGAATTCTTAGACATAATTGGTATCATCAATAACCACCCGTTTGTTAAAGTTGGTCGGTTATGTGAGATTGGCTCTTTATGTATAAACATGTGTTAATTATAACGATAAATATTTTTATTGGTTAGCCAGAGTGTAAATGATTACAAAATTGTTAAATTAGAAAATACGTTTCAGCATAGCTACACCCATAAAAGTTTCTACCTTAAAGCGTTATTTTTTTAATGTTTTTTTTTTTTTTTTTTTTCTTTTACCGATTCTCTTCATGCAATCTTCTTTTTCTTTATATATCATAAATTTAACAGTGAAATTTGATATTAAAGAATGTAATTCTTTTTTTTTTATTATTAAAATCTATAGATAAAAATATATAATTTTTACTGTCATAAATGATATATTATACTTTTTTTGAGTTAGAAGAAAAAACTCGTATACGTAAAATAATATTGATACTTTTAAGTCTATATTTCGTATTTAGAGTAATTTCTACACGGAAAAGTTGCTTTTCTTTCTTTCTTTCTTTCTTTTTTTTTTTTTTTTTTTTTTAACAAAGTTACCTATGCTTTGTCACAACAGTTCTCTGATTAGAAAGATCGTTTCTGTGAAATTAGTAAATGTAAGAGTCATTACTGGCATTTATTCTTATATTTTCTTTGTTATTTTTAGAAAAATAGATGCAAATATTTATAAGATCACATTAAAAACACGACTTTAATACCTTATAAATTAAGAGTTACATAGTGTGTGCAAAACTCTTTGATAGTATAATTTCGTCGTCGAAGATAGCTGTATAAGAACAGACATAAAAAAAGGCACATTCGAATAATTTTATTCATTTATTTGACACGATTGATTAGAAGCAACATATTCTTTTGTTTTCGGTTATGGGATATTTGCAAATGAAAATTACTTGGTTTTTGATTTAGTTACAGTTATTTAATATCAAGTTATAAAGCAGCTTAACGTTTTCGTAATTTTATCGGTTTCTGTTACATGACAATACATGTAGAAAACATCGAGACACCTTCTCAACATTTCTTTCATTAACATTAACAATATTTTAAACTTTCTCTATGAGTGAATTCTACACTTTATTTGATATCTAAATAGCATGTTCTTTCATTGTTCTTTCAATATATTATATCATTGTTTGTTATGGGATCTATATTAATCAAAATGACTTGTTAATTCTTTTAGTTGCTGTCATTCAAAATCACGTTATGAAGCAGCCTATATGTTTTGTCCTAATTTGGTTGAGTTCTGCTACATGGCAATACATGTGCAAACTCGTTTTTAGACAAATTTTCATCATTTGATGATCAAATGATTAAGACGAAAGTTATTAACAAAATCTGAAGGTTTTTTAAGTGCAATTTTATACTTTATTTGAGATCTAATTAGCATGATTGTAGAAACTTTACTACAAAAGATTATTTTACGACGGACCTTTTTAATATTATTTAATATAAACTGAATAATAATATTTACATATGTACAGATATAAAAATTTCAAATGAAGTTTGGATTTCGACGTATTTTTAGTGATTATCCATTAACATTTGAAGTATTGTAGATTTCTTTATGAGGTATGTTATTATCCACAGTTTTAGATGGTTGTATTTCCAGTATAATAAAAGATAATCGTAATTATACAATGCATCCAAGTATAGTCATAGTGCTGATAGCACTATGACTATACTTGGATGAGTTGTATAATTACGATTATCAACTATTATACTGGAAATACAACCATCTAAAATTGTGGAAAATACAGCGCATGCGTCAACAATGCTCTTTCCCTGTTTATTTAACATGCTTTTCCATTTTCTGTTATGTGATATATACAAATAAAAATAACTTATTATTTGATTTAGTTGCTGCCATTCTACAGCGTGTTATAAAAGAACCTGCATAATTTGTCCTAATTTGATAGGATTCTGCTATTTGGCAATACATATAGTTATCTTCGAAAAGAATTTCAACATCCGCCAGTTAAATGATTAAAATAAATGGCGTTAGCATAATTTTAAAGTTTCTTTAAAGAGTAATTTCTACACTTTTTTTAAGATATAAATAAATAAATACGATATTTACAAAATTATGATGAGTTATTTATTTCTAATGTATGTTAATTTCTAAAGGTAAATAAAAATACTCGGTGTATATTATTAATCCTCATAGTGTTTTTTGTATAAAATCAAAACTTTCAGTACAGATATTATACCTTAAAATTTCATAATTATTCATAGTAATAATTTCATAACTACTTATAGTAATATCGCATGATTTATACGTTTATGAATTCCTTTAAAACAATAATAAACATCAAGTCAAATAATTATCACGTGTTGATTTATCTCTTAAAAGAGGCCTCAGTTTTATTCGATTTAAAATAAATTACAATTATTAAAATTCAGTTTATGCAATTATCTCCAAAATATCAATGTTATTTCTTAATTGCTAGAGAAGATACAATTTACACTAACTTAAAAAGAAAATAAATTATTTTTAACGCACTAAAAAATAAATAAATAAATAAAAATATGTTACTGACATCTAGAAAATAAATTGCGGTTCTAGTAAAAATTGTGGCTTGAAGGAAATCAAGTAAAAATTTCTCGAAATAAAAGGAAATTATAACATTAATAATTTTGTTTCACTATCTAGAAAAGCAGAGATTGGAAATTCTCGATTATTTCGTTTATTCAGTTTATATGTTAACCTTATACACATAACTTAGAAAACTATATTTGTAGTTTAGGGATGCAGAAAATGACTACTGATTAGTTCTATATGAAGGAGATATAGTTTTACGTTTAAAACATTTGTAATATAAGTAATACGCATGTTCAAACAATATCTATCATTGAACGAAATGTAAACTTACGCACGGGCGCACGTCGGCACCTTTGAAAACGAGTTTGCAGATCGTCTAGTAAGGGTAAGGACCTGGGCAGAAAGCACACAATTTTTTTAATTTAGATTTAATTTATCAACAATAAATTAAGCTGCATCACTTAAATACGGTTTTCCGGACAGAACTCCTTGCAATAATAGAAGCCATTGATTGGTTCTGTTCACTAAGCACCCAACCAAATTCTGTACTAATTCTTTCAGACAGTTACTCATCAATATCCCTCTTTACTCATACATTCCCTAAATCTGAAATAATCCTAAACTGCTACAATAAACTTTTAAAAGTCCCCATAAACAAGTAACATTTCAGCGGGCAAGGGCGCACGTTGGCATCTTTGGAAACGAGTTATTGGATCGTCTAGCGAGGGAAGCGACCTCGGCAGAAGGCACAACTGATTATCTTCACCTACCATTCCCGGTCTCCTTACTTAAAATTATACTGAAAGATAAAATAATGTTGGATTGGCAGTCAGAATGGTCGCTCTCTACTAAAGGAAGAGGAACTTACGAAATCAATAAGAAGGTGGCCACCTCTTATGCCTGTTCAAATCAGATTATCGAATATTACATTACGGGCCACGGATGTTCTCCGACTGACCTACATAACATCAGTAAAAAATCAAATAATCTTTGCACATGTGGTAAAAGAGGTTCCCCGTACCATTACATAATGGAATAATGTCTGCTACTAAAACAACCTTTTAAAATTAACAGAAAACTAACAATACGTCAAAATTTATTTCAAATTGTTAATAACCCTAAAACTACGTATTATTAAAGGATAATTACAATACTCTAATTTACTAATTCTCCAGTATAAAATATAAAATCCAACTTTTTCTGTGGACTTATCATACTCATTTAGATCATGGACTTGAATTTACTACTTTAACACAAACAAAAGGTCTCAAATGTGTTTTAAAAGTTCTTTATACTTGTAACTAATTCAAAGTTCAACAAACTAGGTCCTCGATCCTTCTTGAGACTTCCTCAGCCTGTCCCCACGAGGGAGTAGCTGGTTGAGAGATCCATCGGGATCATTAGATGTTTCCCCCATGGCCACCTTACTGCCATAAACCACACTGTTTGGCAGTGGCCAGAGGGTACAATCAATCAATCAATCTTCTTCGGGCCTATAAAAGATATAAAAATAATACGTCCTATATTTTCAAAACTGAACATGATTAAAAAATATATAAACATGACAAATAACGCATAAGTGAATAATTTATTGTATTAACAATATATAGGTACAACAAAAGCATATACTTACCAATTTGTTGTAAGGTATAATAAATTGAAAACTTTCATCAAAATAAGCAATAAAATAACTTCAATGTAAATTTATTAATTTAAAAATTTTCCTCTTTTTTATAGATTCAAAAGTATTTTTCTAGTGTATCCAAAATAAAGAGTCTGAATAATTCCTTATTTTCAATTTTATTTAAATATTAAAAAAAAAAAAATGAACAATTCAATAACGGTATAAAAATATAAAGATTTTTTTTTTTTTTCCAATCTTACAATCGGTATTTTTTTGCCTTGAGTAATCAGAATTTTTTCTTTAAATATCTAGTATATCCTTTCGAAAAGATCTTTTTTCCATTTCATAGAAAAACTTCTTTCAGCATTGTTCGATTTATAATACGCCTTCGAAAATTCCAGCAATAAATTATTTATACATTTGGGAGAAGAAAATTTCGTAAAAAATAATTTATTTGCAATGAAAACGTCAATTTTAAAGAATTTCAATTGTGAATGTGTATATGTTGTTATCTAAAAAATCATATTTAATATTATAAGAAATTTCACGACACTCATAATATAAATTGCTATAAAATGAAAGAACAAGATTATTTTACAACGTAACACTCATACCTAAAAGGATGATTTTAAAAACTTCAAAATTCATTTCCAAATATTTTATTTCCTATATATATACGTATATATATATATATATATATATATATATTAATCTATCAAATATTTTTATCAAATGGTAATTTACCTTAATACAACAGAGAAAAGAAAGATCTCTTAATGCAGCACTGATGAATTCATAGCTGGTATATTTCATGATTTTTTAACACGATTATTTATAAATCGATTCAAAATTTCGCTTTTTTGAAAGACAAAATTCTACAGTTAACATACTTTTTACATTAAATAAATTAAATAAAATTAAGGTTTTAGAATACATTAAATAAGACAAAGGGGACTTTCCTTAGATAATGAAGTTAAAATATCGGGAAATTCTATATAAAAGGATTTTGGAAATCTCCAAATTATAATTAGAGTTTTTCTTTTTTAATTTTTTAGCGAAATATACTTACAGATTTCATATTTTAATACTGACATTTCAATTACTTTTAATCCTGTAAATGTGTAGGTTTAATAATGTTTATTTACACTTTCCTTATCTTACGTTAAATATCGAACGTTGAATGTATATAATAAATGGCATATTTAATCTCAGTGCAATAGATATAAGCCTTTGATAACCTGAACAAGAAAATTGAAATAAAATATTATGACGAAGTAAAATGTATTATTTTTGTATGTGAATAGATAGACAGTTTAAAGAAAAATCATATTGTTGATTGCAATGTTTCCAAGAGAGTAGAATAGTTGTATTTTCCAACAACAATATTCCATATAACTCTATGAAGAAACTTATTTGTAGATTTTCTAATAAGGTTTTATATACACTGCTTGACATTGAAAATGCAACACCAAGAAGGAATGATAATAACGGAATGAAATTTGTTGGACACATACATTATGGTAGGAAGAACAATTGATTAAAATTTCAGGAAATTTGGAGCAATATGTACTGAGAAAACAGTACATAAAGCAGCGACCTCTGTGAGCAATAACAGCACATATCTGCATAGGCAATGAATCGAACAGCGATTGGATGACATGTACGGGTAGAGCACTTCATGAAGTTTTAACACGATGCCACAATTCATCGATCGAAATTACTGGTGAGTGGTGGGGGGCCAGTCGCTTTTCAACAATTAAACAGTCATTTTCATTGATGTGAGATCAGGAGAACGCGCTGGCCAGAGCAACAGTCGAACACATTCGGCATCAATGAAGGTCCAGACAATATGGACAACTTGTGGTCGTGCATTGTCCTGCTTAAATGTTGCGCTTCGGAGGCCATGAACATAGGGCAGAGCTATGGGCCTTAACTCGTCAGAAATGTAATGCCTGGTATTCAGAATGGCGGGAATAAAAACAAGAGGTGACCGGGACGTGTATCCAATGGTACAACATACCATCAATCCAGGTGGTGACTCAGTATGCGGGTACCAAAATTCTGATTACCCTCAAAACCGCATCACTGATATGGGCGCCATTAATGTGTGATCAACGATGAACCTGGACGCAGGAATGGCGTGAAGTCACTTTTCAGACAAATCACAATCCTGTTTACAGCATCAATATTGCCTTATCCGTATTTAAAGGCATTGTGAATAATGCACATTGCCAGCTGGGATTCAACATCATCATACAACCTATCATTTGCAATGATGTTATGGGTTCCCATTGGATACAAGTCTCGATTACTTCATGTTCGTATTCCTGGCACTCTGAACAGCGGCCATTAAATTTCTGATGAGTTAAGGCCCGCCCCTCTGCCCTGTATTCGCGGCCTCCGTAGCGCAACATTTAAGCAGGACAATGCACGACCGCAAGTTGTCCATATTGTCTGGACCATCCTTGATGCCGAATGTAGTCGACTGTTGCTCTAGCCAGCGCGTTCTCCTAATCTCGCACCAATGAAAATGACTGTTTAATCGTTGAAAAGCGACTGGCCCCCACCACTCACCAGTAACTTCGATCGATGAATTGTGGCATTGTGTTAAAACTTCATGAAGTGCTCTACCCGTACATGTCATCCAATCGCTGTTCGATTCAATGCCTAGGCAGATATGTGCTGTTATTGCTCACAGAGGTCGCTGCTTTATGTACTGTTTTCTCAGTACATATTACTCCAAGTTTCCTGAAATTTTAATCAATTGTTCTTCCTACTATAATGTATGTGTCCAACAAATTTCATTCTGTTATTATCATTCCTTCTTGGTGTTGTATTTTCAATGTCTGAATGTATGTATTATATATATATATATGAATGTATGTATTATATATATATATATATATATGTATACATATATAAATTTCATTTTTAGTATTCAGAAATTTTCAGTCGTTAAATTTGTCCTTGTTTTCAAAAGCTTGATTTTTTTTTTTTTCTAAATTTTTAATTTTTAATATTAAACTATAAAAAGAGAAAGTAAACTGTCTTCTTTTCGATTTTTAGGTATAAATTGAGATATTCAGAATAAATTTTTTTGTAAACAAGAACAGATAACGCTTACAACATTTCTAAATATAACAATGGATAAAAAAAATACATTAAATATTAAGTAATTTCATATAAAAAAATTTCTGAACAAAATAATACGCTGGCGAGGATAAGTAAACCACATTTGTTGAAGACTATAAGTAATCCACAGTGTGCCAATATATATTCTGTCGGGTCTTTTTTCACTGTTTTTTTGTCCTGTGCCTAACGAATTTTACAGGCAGAATTTTCCTGCATTTTAAGCCATAAGAATATCAGCGAAACTTTAGGCGATATGACGCAAAACCATTAATTACAGAAAATCATAATTTTGATGCTGTAAAAGAAACTGTTATCGAGTGAACATGAACTCTCTGTAATATAGCTTGTGTATCTAAGATCCCGTTATAAACAGATTTATATAAATTTAAACACCAGAGATTTTAATTACTTTTAAGAAAATGTGTTAATACAAAACTTGATCGGTCCATACACGTTAATAATTAATGTTATCTCAAAAACCAATTTAAGATTATTGAAACCTTTTTTTCTACCGTAAGAAATTAAAGTCTGATGACTTTTAAAAGGGTTACAGGAACAAGTCTTACAAGCTGATGAAAAGGCTAGTAGAAATATTTCCGTTTGACAAAAGTCAAGGTAATTTTTAGGATTTTCTATAAAGGTTGTAAAAAAATAAAAATATTGACGTATTTCTTTTAAGAATTTCTAGAAGTAGTTGCATAAAACTTCAAATGTTAACTCTTTATCTACCTTACTGAAGATTTTGTGAGATGATACTACTGGCGTACATAGAGGTCGAAAAAGATATTTGCACCTTAAAAGATACGTAAAAATGTAATTACTTCTTATGTTCCTTATACTTTTCTAAGATTTATGAAAAATTCTTGAAGTAATATAGCTTTTAATTAACACGCGTAAAGATCGTGAAAAGTACCAAATCAAAAGCAGCAAAAGCACCCTTTAACCACTTGAGTACGTCGTCGAAAGAGGCAGACGGCTTCCCGATACCAGGCTTTGCGGGAAAACAAAGACAATTCTAGGAGACACGCAGATACAAAGCGCAAAATAATAAATTGATATTCGCACTCTATGTTACTCCACTGCAAGACATAAGGCCCATCCTCCGATCTTGTTTCGATTTCGATATTACTTATATTGAAAAACTCAGATTCGCTCAACTCATTTTCATCTTCATCTGGAATAAATTCTAAAACACTACATTTTCGTCATCCATATTTCATTCAAATTCTTAAATAAAATTCAAAACGAAAACGCTCACATGGTCTAAAATTTATAAATCACTAACGAAAATATGCACTTACTCTAAACACTAGCAAAGCAACAAAATGACAAAAAAATCCTCGTAGATAATCAGTTCTATAGCCCCTCTTTCTTGGAGTGAACGTTTCCGGTATGTTCTTGGTTCAAAGTGTCCACGTGATCCCAAGTGGAAAAACGCATCATATCTCCGCTACAAGACATAAGAAACTTTATTGCCCTTGCAACAATATGATTCTCTTTTGTGTATAGTGAAAGGAGGACACTACGTACGGAGCATACGTAGCCGTCTTTACGCACGTAGTAAATTACGTACGCATCGTACGTAGCCGTAGTCAAGTGGATAAAAATCTTTTCTGGAACTAAAACGCTAAATGCAGCGTTTGACATCTTGTAGTGAGATTAAAGAAATTCTATGTTCTATTCCTATATATATATATATAATAATTATTATTCCATGAATTCGAATTTACTCTTTTTAAACTAATTATATTTTAAGGTACTGTGGTTAGAAAAAGTTTTAAGATAGTTTCTAAGGATTATTTAATAGTGGCTGTCAAACTGTTAAAACGCTACGACTTTTTATCTTCAGTACTGTAATCTAGTTATGAAATGCTGGACACTCGGATTTATATACTTAATTATCCACTTTACCTAACTGAGAACTGAATCCTTAATTTATCGGACTCAAGTGCGGTGTGTTCATCATCCGACTATACAGTCGGATCGAATAATTTTTCTGCTTACTGTAGACACTTGCTAATTACCACCTGATAGGAAAAACAGCATCGTTATGAGCTATTGTAGGTAGATATTGTTTATTTATGTAAGATGTTACAATTAATTAATTTTAAAAATGTAATTTAAATTCCTCAAAAGTTATGAACTATGTGTTCACTTTTAAGAAATTAATGTATTGATTATAATTAAGGGTTGAATTATTTTTAATTTTGAGTTGTGTTCTAGATTAAATAAATATATAAATATCCATTAGAATATGTGTTTAAACCTTGAGCTATATTAAACACTAAACTATTTATTAAATAATCTTTCTGAACTCTCTCTCTGTCTCTCTCTCTCTCTCTATGTATATATATATATTAACGTTAAATAGTTTTTACATTAACATTTTTGTTAATGTAAACTTAAATAATATCGTCAGTATCTCAAAACATAGTCACAGTATTTTTGTATTTATCATAGGAATCACTTTTAAGAAATTAATGTACTGATTATAATTAAGGGTCGAATTATTTTTAATTTTGAGTTAGGTTCTAGATCAAATATATAAATATCCTTTAGATTATACATTTGAATTTTGAGCTATATTAAACACTAAACAAATTATTAAATAATCTTTCTGCACTATCAAAAACATTTTTAAACGTTAAATAATTTTTACATTAACATTTCTGTTTTAACTTAAATTATGTTGTCAGTATCTCAAAGCATAGTCACAGTATTTTTGTATTTATCATCGGAATTAAAAAAAATAATTTTTTTTCTTTTTCTAAATATTCTTTTTTTTTCTTTCTTTCTTTCTTTTTTTTTTTTTTTTTTTTTTTTTTTTTATCAATAATAATAATAATAATAATAGTAATAATAAGTCCTGGTTATTTTTTTAAAACCAGGCAATATAGAATGTGACACATTTTATAATTTTTTCTACAGCGCTCTTAATATTTGTTTCGATACCGTTTTACTAAGCTTTGAATTCAGAGGACAATTGACTGAGGTTATACCCCTTCCATTATAGAAAAAGCTATTAAATAATCACAGCTTTCCTGTACTTCGTCTTTCAAATCGAATTTTTGTAATATCAGTATTGCTTTACCCTATATTTCTAAACAAAGTTAAACGTTATAGCTAAAGTTTTAACACAACATGATTGTAAAATAATATTTCTCGTCTCCCAATACAACAGAGTGAAAAAAACCGGGGTTTTTTGAAAAAGCCCTGCCCATCTGGGCCCACCCTCTAAAACCCAGGTTTTATTGTTTTTTTTTTTTTTTTTTTTTTTCCAGAAAACTTTTAAATCTTGATTTCATTTTACATGTTCTACCTAAATTGGCCAGATTTAAATGGGATCACAGGAAAAACCTTAAAATTAATTTAAAAGTCCAGCGATTTATAGCTATTTATTTCTAGTATTATTTCATATACTAATACTGCAATTAGATTTCTTTCAAATTATTAAAAAAAAAAAAAAACTGTTATACTTAAATATTACATATACACATATTATTAAATATAATTTGTCAATATATACATTTTTGTTTCAAAAGTTAAAAACTTCTTATAAACTAAATTAAATTAATTTTATTAGGTAAAACATAAAAAAAAAAAATCAGATATTGCTGAATTAAAACTAATATTGTTTCTTTAGCACTAACAGAATACGCAAGCGAAGTGTGACGTAAATGACCGTCTGTGGAGCCAAGAAAAAGATTTCCTATGTTAGAAGACCATTGAATTTTTTGTAAAAAAATATTAAAAATTAAGGAAAATTATTTCCAGATTTTAATCACCATATTTGGATGTAATTACAAATTAGTGATCATGCACAATGTTTTAGATTAAGTTATTTTGCTGTCTTATTGACAAAATTTTAATTTTAAATTTCAAAACTTTGTTGTCCTTGGCGTTTCTTGTACTTGGCGATCAAAAGAGTAATACGAAAATATACATGCCAGGTGTATATTTTTGTAATATGTATTGTACGAAATATTGCTTCATATTATTCATTGGTCTCTTAATATGAGTTGTTAAAATAACATGATTTTTGAAAGGAATTAAATATGTTCCCTATATAATTTTCCGGCCAAGGATGAGAGATATCAAATCTATTCCGCTGCAACATATTAATATCTTATTTCAGATAATTTAGACATTTGAAAACAAATATGACTTCAAATTATGATAGAATATTTATATTTTCCTTTTAATTAGTATATTAGTTGGACATTTATTGTGTAAATATCATACTTTGAAATGAAATTTTTATATTTGCAATCAAATATGGAAGTTAGCCATTTTTTTTCTTAAGTTTTAAATTTTTAAATTCAAATTTAATCAATTTTACAGCAAAAATAACACAATCTAACGCATGTACACGATAACTAATACATTTCTATATCCAAATATTGGGATTAAAATTGGGAAATAATTTTTCTTCATTTTTAATATTTTTTTTACATAAAATCCAGTGGGCGGTTAACATAGGAAATCTTTTTCTTGGATCCACAGGCGGTCAGTGACGTCATAATTTCGCATTCGTATAGGAACACAGAAAAAAATATTATATTACTGAACGAAAAATTTAGTCAGTCAGAACGTCTGAGGGAAGTTCATAGTTTGATTTTTATCATAAATGACGACATACTTTTATAAGTTTATCTGCTTTGTCAACCCCTAAATGACTGCGTAGCTTACTTCAAACTAATCCAAAAGTTGAGAAAAATCTCTCGATTGATGCAGACAAAAACGGTGCTGAATGCAAAGAAAGAAAAAAAAAAAACGGACAAAATCCAGGTGGGAATTTCGAATTTTTTGAAAAAACACACTTTATAAAATAGGGGGATTTTTCAAGTGGGTCCGCCCGAAAGAACCAAAGTAGGTTTTTTTTGGGCTGAGCCCACTTGGGCGAACCCTGCAATAAACGCACCCTTTCTCAGTTAAAAGATCCTACAGCTATGCATAATTCTTAGGAAGATTTATAGTATTTCCTGAAATTGTGGTTTATCATCTATAGGTTGAACTAAACTCAGCTTTTTTTTTTTTTTTTTTTTTTAAAGAACGTACTAGTTACGTCCGAAAATAAGATACCAATAAATTCCAAAATCTACATTTCAACTCGATTTCTTTGAAGCTTTTCACACTTACGAGTATCTTAAATTATTGTTAATTGTGATTTCGCTGTACCCCCTTTATCTGACTTTTGGAAATATTTCATTGAATACTCACTTTCTTAATCTTTTCTGTATTTTTTACAACTACCGTTTCTCATTTTTCTATTGGATAATCCCCATATTCCACCTAATTCTATTGGCTGATGAAACATTTGTAAAGTTTGATTATTACTTATGTTTAGGAGCATTTTTATTTGTTTATTTGTTTATTTTATGCGCTGATGATTGTACACTAAATGCTGCCAAAGCAGCTGCTTGCTATTTTATTATTCCCTTCAGTGTTCAAGAATTTGACCATTCTCTTGTTTCTATTTAAATGCAATCAGAAGCAATGCAAGCAAAATTATTACATAAAAAAGGGGGCACTTAATACTGCTTTGTTAAATAAATCCTTCTCGAGTCATATTCTTAGTCAGTCTAAAAACATGATTCGATAAGGATTTATTCAACAAAATAGTATTAAGTGCATTTTTTTTTTCGTTTTTTATAGGAATTATTACTAGCGCTCGATTATTTTTGCTGCCGGCTGTATGACAATGCATCCTTTTAATAAAAGGATACACAATACAGTAAGAAATTCCAAAGAAATTACTTTTTTTTATATGTTCTATATTGCATAAATAATGATTTATAATTAATGACTATAAACTTGGTGATATAATGTGGTACACCAAAAAAAAAGTTAAAGAAAAATATATACATGTATGACCCACATGTATATTGCTTTAGGTACATCTGGATCATTTTCATGGATCAAACGGGAAACTTAATCTAATTTTGTTTAAAATTATTTACTGAATTAAACTTTATTTCAATTTAAAAATGCAGTACTTACGTAACGCTTAACTAAATTAATATTTGCATGTATTTTTAAAATAATATTTTGGTATGTATTATATGTTTGATAAAATACAATTTTTTTCTATCACAAAGTAAAAAGCACTCTATTAGGTAACAGACAGTACATAAGGCTAAAAATGAAAGTAAATGGCGCAGTTAGAAAATTACTAAATTTCATTAGTTTCTTGGATATATTTAGTTTTCTTGTAATTCTTCTTTGGTATTTGAAATGGATCAATCTATTTCCAACACACACAAAAAAAGTCCTAAAAATATTCTGACAATTCTCTTTTTCGATTTCTGTTTTTTTTTTTTTTTTTTTTTTTTTTTTTCCTTATTGAAATTTCAATGTGCTGGGCTACCAGTCCTACAAATCAAAACTCTAAGCAAATGTATGTAATCCGTTGAAGACATCTGGAATCTACTGCTGCTGCCATCTATGATTAATGTGTTCAACTTAAAATCATGGATTCAAGAAATGAAATTAAATTAAAAGTAATATGCCATAAAATTCACTGATCATTTATTAATATATTAAAATGTAATTCACAGAATATTAGTGGGGAAAAAACAAAGTAATGGATTTCATTTTTTTTTAAATGTATGTATTGTAACGTAAATTTTTCAAACGACTTCTTTAAAATATAACAATTCCTTAAAAGAGATCTTAAATGTAGAGAGAGTCAAATGTCATTTACCTAAATATCAAAATGTAAAAAAAAAAAAAAAAAAAAAAAGATTGTTTTATAGTGCAGAAAATTCCGGCCAGAAATTAATCTCATGCTATGCAAAAAATACATTGACAAAAGTCTTCTGTTACAGATTAACACAAAAAATATCAGAACACAAGAGATTTTTTCAGTGGAGCACACAGTAAAAATTTCGACAATTCTGTCAATTTTACGTATGCAAAATAGAAAAATTTGTAGGCACTATATGAAATTTGAGCCAATGCTTATAGATTCTATCTAGTTACAGGAAAAATATTTCTTTTGACAGATGGAAATGGAATATTAAACCAAATTTCTGTAGTTTTACAAAACATTAATTTTATGTAGGACATTTTCCATTTTTACAAAAAATTTTCTAAAATTTAACTTTTTTTCTTTTTTTTTTTTTTTTTAAACATTGTATTTGATAATATACTTACACTTATATTTACAAAACACATTTTTAACAGCTTACAAATGTCTAACTTTAAAGAAAAACATTTGTTAAGTAAAATGTAACAGAAAAACAAATGTGTAATATCCCTTCGAAATTTAGTAGTGCTTGCAGATACACTATGCTTATAGACTATTTAGAGATTAATGAAATAGTGGAAAACACATATTTGAAGTTTAATATTATGTTATACCTTGAGGATAGAGAGAAATTATATTGCCTTTGATATCATATACTTGTAATCTTCAGGCATTGTAAAATCTTTTAAGTAAATAGGTTTGCTTGCTAAAGCCGATGCCAGTGTTTAAGAGCACCTAATTAAGCGTTACTCCGCATTTACCCATTTTAATAGAAAGGAAATTTAAGGAAAGGTATTGCAGCTAAATATTCCATGTAATATATTAGATAATTAAGAAATACTTATCACTAATATGGATAAAAATATATCTATCACGATTCTAACAATGCAGATTACAAGTAGATTAATCTGAGAATCTTTAACAAATAAATCTGTTTATGTGTAATTGTACGTTAATATGTTTCACAGATATATATATATATATATAAAGAAATACATTGTATTATTTATATATATAATAAAGAAAAATAATTTATATATATAATAAAGAAAATACATTGACAATAGTTTTATATTACTCTATAAATTATTACTGAACAAAATAATTTAAAATGTTAAAAAGAGGAAATAAAAGATATTTTGTAAACATCTTCTTAGATTATTCAAAACTTTATGCAATTTCCATGCTTTACTTCATTTTCAAGCGCATATAAAAATTGTCAGATAATTATATATCTGTGTCTCTAGGTTAAGTATTTATTTTTCTAATACTTATGCTTTAAATTTCAAATTTTATTCGCTTTTCTATGAAATGAATTATTCTTCTATATTACTAACTTGCTGCTTCCCCTATTTTAAAGTATGCTATTTTTAATACATATTTGAAGCTTTGCTATTTTTAATACACATTTACATTTATGCAATTTTTAATACATATTAAATGTTTTTAACTTAGTGCTTGATAATGTTAAAAATCCCACATTTCATAAAATGGTTTCAAATAACTGTAACCGATATTTTGGTGAAATGTTCCATCATTCTAGTGGTGTCATTTCAGTAGTAAGCCCCCTGATATGGTAAAACTTAAAAAGTAATCAAGATTAAAGTTAATTAAGGAATACTTATCACTGACTGTTAAGTTAATTAAGATATACTTATCACTAATCACGAGTAAAATATATCGATTGTGATTCCAACATTACATTATAATCCAACATCCTTATAACAAACGGATAATTCTGAAATTCTTTGACAATTAAGTAAGATTATGTGTATCTGTAAGTTATGATGTTTTACAGTAAATAAATAAATTTCAGTGGAAAACACCCCTGAAATAGTGAATTCGGTACCAAAATATTGGTTGCAGATAAAAATGCCTATTTAGCATAATTGTTTTGGTGAAACGCTAAAGTATTATTTTTAATAGTGTAACATATATACAGAATAAAGAAAACTACTCGTTAAAAAAAAAAAAAAATCATCTTTGTTTATTATTAATATCGATTATTTAAGAAACTCGTTTCATTTTATTTCATTAATAAAAAAAAAAGCTTAGACTTACGCTTCTAACACATATACAACGTCTCCTTGACCAAAAGGAAAAAAAATAATTTAATAATTCTGTTCAATTGAATTGTTCACATCATTACAACTAATAGCAGTTATTAAATATATCTTCTTCTATATAAATAAAGAGAAGTGTCTGTGTATCTGTGTGTGTGTGTGTCTGTCTGCGCTCTGGTGCTCACACTATTGATCGCAAAGCATCCAAATTTGTCTTATAGGTACCTGGGACCCTGAAGGTGTGCACCTCATCGAGATTTTTTCGAATTTCGAATTTGAATTTTTTAAATTAATGTTTTTTCGATTTTAAATATTGCCTTTAATGCTTCATGTTTCATAAATTTAATTCTTTTGCTTCAATCGTCTGCGTATCTTAGCAACGGCTATTACGCAACTTATTTTTATTTAACTCATTCATTTGAAGGCGATTTTTTTTTTTTTTTTGTTATATTTATTGAAAATAAAATCGTAATGCAGTAGAAAAAATTAAGTATAATTAGTTTTAAATTTAAAAACGTATTTACAACAGTTATGTTTAATTTTTTGTAGTAGAACAACTTCTTATTTTTTATTTTTTAGTTAATTCCTTTAAAAGAAAAAACTTTTATTTATTCATTTTTTTTAAATTTACTGTATTTATCGGGAAAAATGGTAATATATACATAGTAAAAAGGATTAAATTGATTAAAATTTATTTGTTTATATATATATGTATTTAATCTACTTTTTATTTTATTTTATTAATTACATTGGTCGGAATCAAATCGTAATATAGTGTAAATAGCATGGGCTATAAAATGCATGGTTCAAAATTAAAATATTTAATAGATGCTGAGATACAGTCATCTTTAAAATCGTAGTTCTTAAATAGTAGCAGATTTCCCCCCCCCACCCCCTTGTCGTAGATAAATATCCAGATTGTAGTGCCCGGGAAAGATATTTTTGCAGGCATGGGAAACCTAGACCTGATGCAGCGCGGGCGGGAAAAGAGCTGCCGTAGACAGCGCGTACCCAAAGCGAGGTTTGGAGCAATTTCAGTTTCTTTTCTTTTCTTTTTTCTAGTTTTTGTCTATAATGTTATATAAAAAAATAAATATTAATTCAATTTTTTCGAAAATTCATTTAAATATAGTGACCAGCGAAGCGGGCGTAGCCTGCTAGTAAAGTCATATTTTAGTTAAGTAATGTTCATGTATGACTAAATAGAAGATTAATAAACCTTTAGAACATGTTTGATAATACTTGAGAAATAAAACTACACTCTAAGAGAAACTCGATGACAATATGCATTGTATTTAATAATTAAGTAATATTTGAACAATAGGACGTCTATTAAAAAAATAATTAAAAATCAATAATTTATTTATTAAGATCCTTATTCAAATAGTCACTTAATAAATACATTATTACTTTCAAGGGACACATAATAATACACATAACAATTATAATCAGAAAATGATTTAAAAAAAAAAAAAAAAAAAAAACAGTAATCATAATGAAAAAGAAAACTAAAACAGTATAAAAATAAAAATTTAATTAATTTTTAAAGTTAAATTATAGTGAAAATTAATCATTATCGAGAAATATTACACTGCTGAGTTGCATTGTCTTCTTCATGTATTCACATTTTCTAGCGAATAAAGCAACTAAAGTTTGAAATATGATGGAGATATTTAATTTCTTTTCCAAACTTCTCAAAATGAAGATTTTATTGAAGAATAAATAACTAAAGATTCATTTTTCTATTTAAAATCCTTAAAATAAATTCTGTTCTCCCAAGTTATTGCTTGTGCTGCTTATTTTACAGAAAATGTAAGCTTTTTGTCAATGGTTAAATAAATATTGAATAATTTACTGCTACTGAAGGAAAAATAAACTCTTCCAAAATAAATATTAAAATATTTTTTTAGCATATGTTTTCAAGTTGATGTCAAATAAACACCGAATAAAAAAAATTCCATAAAACTGCTTTTCAATAATTCGAGGTTGAAATATGATGTCAGTTACAGTAAAACATGGCAATAAATTAAAAATATATAAATAAGCAGTAAAAATTAAAAGAGAAAATACTTAGTAACATAAAGTATAATACACAATAATTTATTTTTAATGCTTAAAAACCAATTGAAGATAAATACTTGTCGAGAAATATTACAGGACTAAGATTCCTTATTTACACCTCTCTCACTGAATACAAAATAATTAAAAAATACATTCTCGATTCACAATACTTAAATTAGTTTTTGCTTTCCCAAGCTGCCCATGGTGCTTAGTAATTTTCGATTATTAAACAATTCAAAAATATTATAAATTCCAGTTTTAAGATATTTCCTACTTCGTACAGTTTGAAAATTGTACTGTCAAGGTGAATGACCATCTAGTCACTATATAGATATTTTCATAATTTATTCAATCATCGGAAACTAAAATTGAGAAAGTTATTAAAAGAAGGCAGTAGAAATGAGAAGATGGAATAATGCTTAAAAACTAAAGTATAAATAAGCATTAATGAATTTTTCAAGTTTAAACATTATTTGAAGATTGATAATTTTTTAACGTATAACTATTGAATACATTAATCATTAAAAAGCTATATCACCATTTTTTTAATACTTATATATATATATATATATATATATATATTATAAAATAACAAATGTTTAAATTTCTATGAAAATATTAAATGTCTGTTGCAATCATTCTAAAAAAAAAAAAAAAAAAAAAAAAGTGATTGAGAACTAAGTAAGTAACAATCATTTTATAAATTTATAGTTGCTATTTAATAGATTCATTCGTTGTGTGAAGAATTGCTGTGAAATAGTCACTAAATAAATATTTTTATAATGTAATTCAACCTTGAATAATTAAAGCCTGAAGTGCAATGTCAGACACAAGAGCAACCTAATAATGCAAATATAAATTTTAATTTTTAATTAAATCTAAATTAAAGTTAGATGACAGACCAATTAAAAAGCATCTGATGTGGAAAACCAAACACATATTATTATGGTAAAATTTATCTAAAATTATTCCTTTTAATTTCTGGAAATAGCAGATCAATATATTGAAATGTTTTGTAGGTAAAAAGCATTCAGTATCGTAATTAATGTGCAGAATTTTAAGATATTACATTCATTATATATATATAATTCTCATAAAACATAGCAGTGAAAGTCCAACTGATCTTCTATTAAACAGAGGAAGTAGAGATTATTCCATCTGGAAAATTATAAACGTTTTTGTCTCTGTCTAAACAGAAAAAAGATATTTTATATTATTTAACAAAAAAATGCTTATCATAAGGTAACTAGGATAGTTTGCGCAAAATACAATAAAACTTCTTTTTTTTATGTTGGTGCATAGTTTTGAAGGGATCCTTGTTCTACGCATTTCCATTACTATTTTGATGTTATACTAAGATATTAAGCAACGGCTGTAATAAAACCAAGAGGGCTATTTTGATCATTACTTATAGGGTAAGAGAGACTGCGCAAATGGGCAGGAGAGATTGTACTTGATTTTCACTACAATTAAATTGTTAACAATGATAATTGCACATAAATGACATTGGTATAAGGTTCTTGTAAACAAATATTTTTGGACTGCATGTAGGTATTTCAATTTAATAATAATAATAAGGATTAAAAAATTTTATCTAAAGAAAATAAAGAAGAAGATTAAAAAAAAAAAAAGACCAGATTGTAAAAAGTAACATTTAGTTAAAAAATAATACATAACTAAAATTAATAAAGTTCATTTTCAGTTTAAACGGTTTCTTGTTTGTTGACCTAATTTGTCGTTGCCTATAATCTTTACACTCGTTGGGGGTAAATGATGCAACTTTCATGCAACTACCTGCTACAAGTAAAATTTATAAACGAGTCCATGGGAAATCGTTTAAATTTAAAATATTTTGTAATACTACCATTCTAGAAAAATTCCAAGAAAGGGTTTTGAAAATTTAAGCAAACATTTTTGAAAACGAGACAAAATTGAAAAAAAAAAAAAAAAAAAAAAAAAACACGTTTAATCTTAATCTGTTCACACAATGAACATGCACATTTAATTGGTCACTCCGATCTCGATATTGTAGAACTACCTGGAGTTTCAGAGCGTACATTGTAATCCTTCACGCTGATCACCTATGTGCGCAATCTCTCCTGCCTGGGAGCCTCTCCGAGCTTTACCTAATATTGACTTTTACAAACAATTCCGAGATACTTTAACGTTTGTTAAAGAAAATTTAACGGACAAATTGTCTACATTTTCTCGCCAATAAATTTTAATTAAAATTATATAATTTTTTTTTAACGATTAAAAAATAAGATATTGCATTTTTTGGCTGGATGTTTTGTGGTTCGTATAATGTGAGCACAATACTAATGCCAATAAATAAACTCACTTTACCGTTTACCTGAGAACTTATAAAATCTCTGTTTTCTGTGCCTTGCGTGCCTTCTTCTTACCCCGCTGTCTAATACGTACATTTACCAGTTTATAAAGTACTATATAACTCCCAGTTTTAAAGTTAAATGATAAATTTATGAAAAACATTTATCTTTGGTGAAGATGGTGTTATATGCTTCAATTTCTTCTTATACCTGGTTTGAATAACGAGAAAATTCCAATTTAATTTTTTTTCTTTTATTATTATTATTTCTAGGTCTTAATTTTTAGCAATATCTTCCATGTTTACGTAAAAAAAAAAGGGATAAATAGTATATTTATATTATAAAGTAAATGAAAATGATTAATATACAAATATCTAAATCAATATATATTAGACTTTTCTTTTTCAACGGCACTCTAAGATTGATATTTTCAAGAAATAAGAACTTAAGTTGCATAAAGATTCAATTTAACAAAATTTACTTATTAGAATATAAGCACAAGTTTGGGAATGTGATGAAAATGTTGAATTTGCCTACAGCACTTTTCAAGAGCTGTTTTTTTTGTGTGGACTAAATAATCAAAGCTTGATTTTTAGATTCATAATCTTTAAAATACATTTTGCTTCCCCGAAATCCCCAAAGCCACCGCACGTTAGAATGAATGAAAACGGGGTATTAAAGTCAAAATTTGAATCGAAATATATATATATATATATATATATATATATATATATATGCATGTATATATATATAATACTAATGAGAAAGTACAGAAAAAATTGTCAAGACACTGAAGCTCGTGAAGGTTATTCACAAGGGCCTACGACTATCAACGAATGTTAGCTACGTGTCGATGCTCTTTATTTAAAGATAACACAAATGGAAAAATGAAGAATGGACCTCGTTCTATTTTTAAAAAAATTTCTTTCTTTACTGTAATTGTATTGTAGATTGAAGGGACAAATAGTCACCAATTAAATATTTTTTTATAAAACTAGTCACTTTTAACAAATAAGTTTGAAATGTGATACATATCCCCAAAATGCACATCAGTGCCTAAACAGATTAAAAATTGTCAGTAGAAATGAAAAGAAGACATAATGATTCATAACATATATATATATATATATATATATATATATATATATATATATATATATATATATATACATATATATATATATATATATATATATACATATAAACTACTCGATTTTCAAATTTAAGCAACATTAAATAATAAGTAATATTTATGAAATAATTCTGTACAAAATTACACAATGCATCACGCTCACAGAAATTCATTTATTAGCAAATGGAATAACTGGCCTTTGAATTGTGATGGAAAGGTTAAACCTCTCTTCTAAATTTTCTAAAATGCAGTTTGTTCGAAGACTAAATAATTAAAGATCAATTTTTTAATTGTTGATCTTTAAAATGTATTTTGCTTTACGGAGATACCTAATATGTTTAAATTTTGCTTATAAAATGTACGTAAATTAGCCACAAACAAAATATTATTTCAGTGTCATAAATACTTTAATAACTAAAACCTGAAATACAATTCCAGTTACGGCAGTCA
This sequence comes from Salticus scenicus, assembly GCA_963930645.1. NCBI lineage: Eukaryota > Metazoa > Arthropoda > Arachnida > Araneae > Salticidae > Salticus > Salticus scenicus. The sequence goes on from OZ005652.1 coordinate 108,456,208, forward strand.
ACCAGAAATACAAATAATAATTACACTGCTCTGAAAAGAAAAACAAAATCGATATCTAATACCATTTTTGCTGATTCTTTTGTAAATTGACCGCCTGAATCCGAATGTGACTACCATTTTTCCCAGTCACCCACCGTTTTCTTCATACATCATCCCCTCCCTCAATTTTTTTCCCTTTTCGATAATTTTATGACAATGATTTTGATTCGAAGAATGAAAGATAATTAATTTTACACCTAAAAACAAAAAAATATAAAGTTAAAAAAAATAACATTAATAACAGATAAAAATAATCTGGTGTGTCACTCACACGACTTTCTCTTACCCTGAAATTTAACATTATAAATACAGGTTGCAGATTAAAAAGTAAGATAACGAGTGCTGTTATGTAAACCTGTGCTAAACAATTCATATTAGGCTTCTGAAGTGTTTTAAATGATAATTACTTCTGAGTGAGGGGGAGGGGGCTACTAAATATCCAAATATCCAAAAAAAAAAAGTCCATTTTATTCTCATCATTAAAAAGAAGGGAAAAAAAAAACGACGTTTTTTCTAAGTTTTTTTTTTTTTTTTTTTTTCGTTAAAAGTAAAAAAAAAAAAAATCGATAACTTCGTTTTAAATTATCGCAGATCGATGGTTCAACCATTCGTTTTAAAGGTATTGGCGAGCTCTTTTGAAAGATACCCATCATGAAAATTTACTCCCCCCCAGGGGCGGAGGCGAGGCTCCTACATACACAAAAAAATTTTCCCAGTTAACTATCTCTATTACAAAAAATATATATTCGTTTCATTTGGTTTAGTGCAGTCTATAGACGTTAAACTCTACTTACCTGCAATTTCTCCCATAGACGTAATGTATTAGTATTCTCTTGATTGTCCCTGTACACGAACCATTTGCTTGATCTTAACGAAAAGCTTACTGTAGCATCCCTATATGATACACATTTAGAATACCAAGTTTGAACTTTCTGCCATAATTTGTTTTTGAGATATGCTGATAACAGACAGACACACACACAGACACACAGACCATTTGCTAAAAACATGGTATTCGTATTCAGGGGACCTCAAAACGTGTAAATATAACAAAATCTCGCGCTCGAAAATTTGACCCAAAAACAATACATTCTCTACCTTATGGGTAAGAGAAAGTAAAAAAAAAAAATCCCCCCTCTTGTTGCAAATGTCCATGTTTTAGAATTTTACAACTCTGTAGCCCATCAGAAGATATTTAACCGTTATATAATAACCCCCTCTTCTAAAAATCAAATTTATAGCCACAAAATCAATAAAAAATGATAAAATTAGGGGGCAATTCCTAAAAAACGGTAGGTGAGAGGGCAAAATGGGCATCATATTCGGATTCAGGAGGTCACTTTACATAAGAATATTACAGGCAATTTTCATGCTGAGTAGTGTTGTTTATCTGTAAATTGAAACTAGTCTGTAAAACATTTGAAAATGAAGCAAAAATGTACGAAAACGGAACATAAACTATAGTATCAATTAATATTTATTTAATTTTTAATTTTAAACAATAATTTATTATAAATAATTTTCAAGAAATAATTGTGTACTAAGTTGCACAATGTATTCCACATAAATTCACTGATTAGCATACAAAATAACCAAATTTTGAAATGCGATGAAAATACTGAAATTCTCTTCCGAACTTTCTAAAATGCAGTTTGGCTGAAGACTAAGTAATCACGGAATCATTTCTCAATTCACGATCCTTAAAATAGATTTTGCTTCATTGAGCTACTTTATATATTGCTTAGTTACAGAAATCGTAAAATCAAAAATAGAATTCATTCTATTTTCTAGATTTTTTTTTTTTTCTTTAGAAAGTTTGAAAATTTTACTTTAATGGTGAATATATCAGCAACTTTTCATATCTTTTAAATTGAAGTTTTCATTTATGTTTCTGAAAAACAGAAATGAGAATAATGCTTGTGCTGCCTTAAAATTATTTTAAAAGAAACTTCGAAATACAATAAAATTGAAATGAAAAAAAAAAAAAAAAAAGAAAAAAAACCTAATATCAGTTCATCTTAAAATGAAAGTTGAATATTTTAAAGATTTATACGTATTTTTAAAAAAAGAAATATATATATATATATATATATATATTTTTTTTTTTTTTTCAAGCTACGAAGTCAAATCACAGATAAAGCTATAAGACTTATTTTTTTTTTTTTTTCTTTTCTTTTCTTTTTTGTAATCCTTACTTACGGAAGTACCCATAAGAACTTTTATAGAGTTTTTGATTGATGACATAATTTTTCTGCAGGACACGAGGAAAGAATGTAAAAAATATGGGATTAAAAGAATCCTAAAAAAAATAAAATCAGGAAGAATAGAACATAGAATAATGGAATATTGGTTGAATAATTGAACGAAATATTATTATAGTATGTAACATCTAGTTATTACAACACAAATTAAATGATATTTAAATGAAATATCAAATTTAAAATAACTTAAAAATGATAAATAGCAACATCTTGTATAAATATATATATATATATATATATATATATATTTTAACTGAATGACACATAATATCTAACTCTTTAAAGGAGAAATAGCGAAAAAAATTCCCTTTATGAATAGTCAGAAATTATAAAATATATTACAATTGTCCAAATTAATTGAAGTAAACCTTTAAAAAAATATCTCAGGAGGCAAATTTAAATCACTGATGTAGCACGCTAATTTTTTAAATTTTTTTGTTATTTTTTTTTTATTTTCAGGAAGCACACATAAGAACATATATATCTGTACTGATAAGTATAAACGATTTAAGTCCACATTCTTGATTTTTCAGGAGATGAAAAATAAAGTTAAACTAACTAAAAACAAATCAGAATAATCGATTAGGAAAAAGGGATTTCGTTGACTTATACTCTTTATACCATTCAGTGATTGTCAACCTCCATTTAATAACGGAAAAAAAATTGAATTAAATATTTTGTACCATACATGAATGCTAAATTTCTGACTTGAACCTTTTATTACCAATGGATTTTCTGAAAGACTAAATGACATAGACTTAAATCCTTTATACCAATCGATAGAGAATTTTTTTCTGAGTCTGACTATGTACTTAACTCAAAATCGACATTTTTGGACTTAAATCCTTTATACTTATCAGAATAGATATATTGGAAGTAAAAAAAAAAAAAAAAAATGCCACAAAAATTCTAGGATTAGGTGTTCTAAAAATGTTTTAAAACTTAGTATAAAAGAAATTACTTTTTTTTTTTTTTTCAATTGAAAATAACGTATTAGAGAAAGTAATGAATGTTTCTGAATATTAAGAACACAAAAAGAAAAAGTACATTTTATTTAAGAGAAATGTTAAATTCCATATAAGGTCATTGTGCCTAAATGCGACGTGATTTTTGGTAAGTTTATCGCATTTAGGAAACTTATGACATTTTAGTAAACAAATAATTATGAAAAGAAAGAAAAAATGGTTGAATATTATACTCATAGTTCTAAACTAGTGTTTTGAGTCATTTTTTTTTTCAAGAAATTAAAAAAATATCAGTAATTTATGAAAATATATACCAGCGTCGCATTTAGGAAATTTTTGTCGCATTTAAGGTACTATATCCTAAATGCGATGTTCAAACTCCCTAAATGCGATAATGCATTTAATGCATGGGAGTTACTTTAATGTTATTAACACTTTCCAAAGAAGGTTGAAAACTGTTATTAACACATTCCAACAAGGTTGAAAAGTGTTTATGACTTCGGTTTGTCTGTCTGTCTGTCCGTCTGTCTGTCCGTCCGTCTGACTGTTCGCGCTCTAACTCCCGTAAATATTTATGGAATTTCTTGAAACTGATATATGTTATTCAAGATTACTATTGGACGTTCTCTATTGAAAATGGAGTTCATACCTCTACTAGTTTGTGTACAGGGACACCTGAAAGTATTTCAAAGCATTGTGTTCAATGAGAGGTATTTTTACAAACCATATTTTCTTACCTTTACTGTAGACATATCTTAATGAAATTGCAATATGTTATTGAAGTTTACTATAGGATGTTTTCTGTATAAAATGGAGGAAATATCACCATCGGTTTATGTACAGGGACACTCAAAAGTATTCCAAAGCATCGCGTTCTATGAGAGATATTTCTATAAATCAAATTTTAATAACTTTACTTTCCACGAAGTTTTTGGAAATTTAAATATGGTATTTATATGCATAAAAGAATGATTTGCACAGAATATAGCATGATTAGCATTAGATTTACAGGGTGGCACAAAAATATCCAGTTACATTAACAGATATAAAAAAAATGGCTAGAATTGTACTTTCGTTTACGTTAAGCGTTTTTAACACATTCTAACATTTTTTAAGGGTGAATATGATACCTCTACTGGTTTGTGTACAGGGACACCCGAAAGTATTTCAAAGCATTGTGTTCTATGAGAGGTATTTCTATAAACCATATTTTCATACCTTTATTGTAGACATATTTCAATGAAATTGAAATATGTTATTCAAGATCACTATCGGGCGTTCCCTATTGAAAATAGCGTTTATACCTCTACTGGTTTGCGCACAGGACACCCAAAAGCATTCGAAAGCATTGTGTTCTATGAGAAGTATTTCTATAAACCATATTTTCATACCTTTACTGTAGACATATCTTAATGAAATTGAAATATGTTATTCAAATTCCCTATTGGATGTTTCCTGTATAAAATGGAGGAAATACCACCACCGATTTATATAGAGAGACACTCAAAAGTATTCCAAAGCATTGCGTTCTATTAGAGATATTTCTATAAATCAAATTTTAATAACCTTACTTTCCACGAAGTTTTTGGAAATTTCAATATGGTATTTGTATGCACAAAAGAATGCTTTGCACAGAAAATAGCATGATTAGCATTAGATTTACAGGGTGGCACAAAAATATCCAGTTACATTAAGAGCTATTTAAAAAAAATGGGTAGAATTGTACGTTCGTTTGCGTTAAGCGTTTTTAACGCATTCTAACATTTTTTAAGGATGAATATGATTTCAGTTTTGTGTATCTGCCTGTCCGCCTGTTTGTCTGCCTGTCTGTCTGTCCGAGCTCTAAATCTCATAAATATTTATGGAATTTCTTCAAAGTGATATATGTTATTCAAGTTCACTATCGGATGTTCCCTATTTAAAATGGAGTTTATACCTTTACTGGTTTGTGTACACGGACACCCGGAAGTATTTCAAGCATTGTGTTCTATAAGAGGTATTTCTATTGGTTTTACTGTAGACATATCTCAGTTAAATTGAAATATGTTATTCAAGTTCACTACTGGATGTTTCCTGTATAAAATGGCGGAAATACCACCACCGATTTATGTACAGGGACAGTTAAAAGTATTCTAAAGCATTGCGTTCTATGAGAGATATTTCTATAAATCAAATTTTAATAACTTTACTTTCCACGAAGTTTTAGGAAATTGAAATATGTTATTTATATGCAGAAAAAAATGCTTTGCATAGAATACAGCATGATTAGCATTAAGTTTACAGGGTGACACAAAAATATCCATTTATATTAAGAGCTACTGATAAAACAATTCTAGAATTGCACTTTCGTTTACATAAAGCGTTTTTAACACTTTCTAACATTTTTAAGTGTGAATATGATTTCACTTTGTGTATCTGTCCATCTGTCTGTCCGTCTGTCTGCCCGCGCTCTAACTGCTGTAAATATTTATGGAATTTCTCGAAACTGATATATTTTATTGATGTTCACTATCGGATGTTCCATATTGAAAATGGAGTGAATATCGCTTCTGGCTTTTGTACAGGGACACCTAAAAGCATTCGAAAGCATTGTGTTTTATGAGTGTTATTTTTATAAACATTATCCCTATAGAATGTTCCCCATTCAAATTAATAGGTCCTGTACAACTAGTTTGTTTACAGGGACAACAACAACAACAACAACAAAAATGCCAATGCATTACTGTTTAGGACAGAATTTTTTGAAAGTTAAGTCTTTCTACTGCAAAAATCATAAAAATATTGAAATGTATTGTTAATATTCTAAAATAATGTTTTGTATAGAATATGGTATGATTAACTTTCTGATTTAAAGGGCTACACTAAAATATTCAGAGAGATCAAAAGCTGTAATTATAATTTAATGGCTGCATTTTATTCTGCGTTAAGCCTTTTTAACTCTTTCCAAAATGAATAAGAGTAATTTAAAAATCAATTAGTCTATCTGTATATTTTTCAGTCCTTCTGTCTGTTGTGTGATAACGTTGTAAAGTTTGCGTTGACGCAAACTCCATCTTAACTTAATTAGATCACTAAATGGATAAGTAAGAGAACACAAGACTTGAATTAACAATAACTAAAGTTTATTTGAGCAGATTAATGGGGAGGGTGGCCTGGCAATTAAACTAGCTCAGTCAGTGTATCACTCAATCAAAATGTATATATCAAAAATTAAATTAGATTATCTTAAATATCTCACCCCAGCAAGCAATTGAAGGTGTAGTGACGGTTGCACTCGTAACTCCACTGCTGCGACTTCACTTTCGATCAGAGGATTCCCTACAGATCGAAATTCACTTTCACGAGCGCTAGCAAATACTCGTACTAACACTCATCATGACTTATTCCTCACTCCTCTAAATTTCTACTACTCAATATTCGCCAAAATAAGACTTTCAACAATCCACTATAATACTCCAATATCCACACTATAATATGCTCCGACATCCACTATAATATCCTCCAACATCCACTCCCATCTACTAAAACCTTCGCCATTTTATACTTCTTCCTACATCCTCCTCTCTCTTCATTTCAATCCGTCCTTTTAAAATCACTTCTAATTTATCTAACATTCAAAATCTAAGTCTTTCATTGCAGCACCCTGCCGACACAAAGCTAACTCGACCTCAACTTTCGCCGAGTCACTGGCGACGAAGCGATTTTAACCACCCCCACTTTCTACTTTGCTGGATCCAGCTTAATTAAAACAACTGTGGTGACGTTCTGACGTCTCAACCTCACAACGTAGGCAAAGAATATTAAAAGTTAATCGATACAACAATTACATACAGTTGGAAGGTGTTACTAATCAATGAGTACTGCATGATTTTTCTTTCTTGTTTAAGTCTTAACGTGTTTTCAATTTCTGTATCTATGTGCCCGAATCTCCATTTGTCTATCTGTCCGTGTACCGCACTTAGCGTCCGGAAATATTTTCTGAATTTTTAAAAATATATATATGTTGTTCATATTCACTATTGAATGTTCCCAAATAAAAAGGGCATTAATAGGTACTGTACAACATGTTTATGTACAAGAACGCGCAAAAAATGCCAATGCGTTGCATTTTAGGACATACATTTTTATAATTTACATTTAAAGAACTTTCATACTGTACTTTCAACTGTAAAATCATAAAGAAATTGGCATTTATTGTTAATTTGCTAAAATAATGTTTTGTATAAAATATGATTTTGTTAACCTTCAAATTTACAGGGCTACACTGAAATTTTCAGATAGATTAAGGGCTGGAATTACAATCGAAGGGCGACGGTTTCTTTTGTGTTAAGCATTTTTAACACTTTCAAACAGTGTTTAAGAATGATTAGGAATTCAATTAGTCTGTCTGTATGCCTTTCAGAACTACTGTTTGTTTGTTGTGTGATAACGTAGATACAGAACTTTCAAAGTTATAAGATACAACAATTACGTGGAGTTGGAAAGTGTTAATAATCATTGCGTAATGCATGATTTTTCGTTCTTTTTTTATAGTTTATAAAATACTTAATACCGCATTACTATTTCAAGATAAAATGTTGTGTAACTCTATGTGCAACTCTGCCTTTAACAGTGTGTGTAACTCTTCCTTTATATTAACAGTGTGTGGAGCTTTGTGTCTAAATCTGCTGTTTGTTAACAGTGTGTAACTCTTCTTTTTTTTTAACAGTGTGTGTGTAATTCTGTGTGTATTGCTGAACTTTTCTAACAGTGTACGTAACGCTATGTGAAACTGTCACTGTGTGTGCAACCCTGTATGCAATTAACAGTGTGTGTGTAGCTCTTCTTTCTTATTAACAGTGTGTGTAACTCCATGTGTAAATTTGTTTTTTATTAACAGTTCTTTTTTTAACATTGTGTGTGTAACACTGTGTGTATCGCTGATTTTTAGCAAAAAACGTGTGTAATTTTACTTATGTGTAACTAACAGTGTGCGTAACCCTGTACGTAATTAAATGTGTGTGTGCAACTCTGCCTTCTTATTAACTCTGTGTGTATAAATCTGTGTGTAACTCTTTATTAACAGCGGCTTTTTATTAACAGTGCATATAACTCTGTGTATAATCCTGCCTTTTTATTAGCAGTGTGTGTAATTCAATGTTTATTTCTTTTTTTTTTTTTAAGAATGTGTGTAACTTTGCGTGTATCACTGATTTTTTGCTGTGTATAATTCCGCCTTTTTATTAACAGTGTGTGTAACTCCGTATGTAAATCTCTTTTTTTTTTTTTTTTTTGACAATGTGTGTAACGCTGTGTGTACCGCTAATTTTTTGCTAACAGTGTGTGTGTAACTCTGCATTTTTATTAACAGTTTGTGTGTAATTGTGTGTGTAACTTTGCCTTTTTATAACAGAGTGTGTAACTCCGTGTTTAACTCTTCTTTTCTGAGTAGTGTATGTGTAACTCTGATTCCATGAATATTTACGGGAGATAGAACACGGACAGACAGACAAACCTAAGTCATTAACACTTTTCAACTTTATTGGAAAGTTTTAAAAACATTTAGAAAGTGATAAAAACGCTTGGAAGGCATTCTTTTGTGCATATGAATAATATATATATATATATATATTTACGACTTGTGCAAAGTAAAATCATTAAAATTTGGTGCTTAGAAATACCTTCCATAGAACGCAATGCTTTTAAATACTTTCGGATGTCCCTGTATACAAACCAGTGATTGTATTTACTTCAATTTACATGGGGAATATCCGGCAGTGGACTTAAATGATTTATTTCAATTTCATTAAAATTTGTTTAAAGTAAACGTATCAAAATACGGTTTATAGAAATATCTATCATGGAACACAGTGCTTTGGAAAATTTTGGGTGTCCCTGTAGACAAATCAGAAGAGGAATTCCCTCCATTTTCAATAGGGAACATCCGATAGTGAACTTGAATACGATATATCAGCTTCAAGAAATTCCATGAAAATTTACAGGAGTTCGACTGCGGACAGACAGACAAACCGAAGTCATTGACACTTTTCAACCTTGCTGGAAAGTGTTAAAAAAAGAACGAAAAATCATGCAGTACGCACTGGTTATTAATACTCTCCAATTGTACGTGCTTGTTGTATCGTATAACTTTCAATATTCTGTGCCTGCATTATCAAACAAAGGAGAAAAGCACAGAAAAATATACAGATTGACTAATTCAATTTAAAACCGCTCTCAGACATCGTTGAAGAACGTTAAAAAGGCTTAATGCAAAAGAAATCCAGCCGTTAGATTATAATTGATCCCTTAATGTATTTGAATATTTTAGTGTAGTCCTGTAAATCTGAAAGTTGATCATATCATATTCTATACAAAACATTATTTTAGAATATTAAAATACATTTCAATTTATTTATAATTTTTACAGTAGAAAGTTATTTAGATGTGATTTATAAAAATGTCTGTCCTAAAACGCAAAGCGTTGGAAGTTCCCTGTACACAAACACGTTGTGTAGGACATATTAATGGCATTTTAAATAGGAAACATTCCATAGTGAACTTTAATAACATATATCAATTTTTCAAAATTCTGAAAATATTTAAGAACTCTTGGGACGAGAGCCAGATAGAAAGACAGACAATCGGACAGAAAGATAACTAAATTAAAATCATATTCGCGCTTAAAAATTGTTAGAAAGTGTTAAAAATGCTTATTGTAAAAGAAAATGCAATTACAGCAAATTTTTATTAATAGCTCATACTGTAACTTAATATTTTTATGTGGCCCTGTAAGATTAATACTAATCATACTGTATTTATAAAAAGCATTCCTTTTTGCATATGAATAACATTTTTCAATTTCATTAAGATTTGTGCAAAGTAATGTCATTAAAATTTGGTTTGCAGAAATACCTCTCATACAACGCAATACTTGTAAGTCTCCCTGTACACAAAACAGTGGTAATATTTTCTCCATTTCGCATAGGAAACATCCGATAGCGAACTTGAATAACATATTTCAATTTCATTAAGATTTGTGTAAAGTAACGGTATTAAAATATGGTTTATAGAAATGCCTCTCATAGAAAAAAAAATAGTTTGCAGTACTTTCCGATGCTCCTGTACACAAACCAGTAGAGGTATTCACTCCATTTTTAATAGGGGACATCCGATAGTGAACTTGAAAAACATATATTAGTTTCAAGATATTCCATAAATATTTACCGGAGTTAGAGCGCCGAAAGACAGAGAGATGGGCAGACAAACAGATACACAGATACACAAATTGAAATATTCTATAGAAAGCAGTCTTTTGTGCATATGAATAACACATTTCAGTTTCATTAAGCTTTGTGGAAAGCAAAGTTATGAAAATTTGGTTTATAGAAATACCTCTCATAGAACGCAATGCTTTGGAGTACTTTCGAGTGTCCCTGTGTACAAACTAGTGGTGGTATTTATTCCATTTTATATATGAAACATCCGATAGTGAACTTGAATAACATGATTCAATTTCCCTAAGATTTGTATGCAGTTAAGGTATGGAATACTTTCGGGAATACTTTCGGGTGTCCCTACAGGAATTAGAGCGCGGACAGACAGACAGACAGACGGACAGAGGGACAGACAAGTCTAAGTCACTTTTAAACCTTGTTGGAAAGTGTTAAAAAGGAAAAAATTGCTTAAACTTCCCTTAATATATCAACTGTAAAATTTGCCGCATTTAAGGGATGAAATTTGTCGCATTTAGGAAAATGGTGTAAACAGACCCTTAAATGCGATAAAAATTTTAAACCCCTCTTCTTAAAAAAATGTAGTATTTTTTTTTATTTTCTTCTGGTAGGTATGAAGGGTATTCAAGCACATGACGTAACAGTGGTTATTTGATCTTGAAAGATGAAAGGATAAAATTACAGTTACTATTTGAAAATATTTTATCGCAATTAGGAAAAGACGTCGGAAAGCCATAATGGACAATGTTTACTGCAAAAGAAAATTCTACTAGAAAAAACCTTTAAAATTTAATGAAAAGTTTCGCGAACCGTTCTTGAAATGTGTATGTTCCATTATGATTTATAAGTTTGTGATTTAAGCATTTAGATTTTCAGTAGAAAAACTTTGTCGCATTTATGGGTTATCGCATTTAGGCACAATGACCTTAGCCTAAATAAATAATAACTTTCATCTCTTATAAAAAGGTAATTTTATTCAATGAATTAGACGATATACAATATCTAACAATGATAAATAAAAATTACATAAATATAATACTAATAATAAAAACACATAATCAGTTATAATAGTCAGGAATATGTAAACATTAGTCTCTTATTGAATATATTTATATGGAATTTACTAATTGCTTCCACATCGTATCTAAGTATAAGTGAGGCTTTCCACTCAAAAACGAGTCTAAATAGTTTTTACAGTCGTTTTATTGAAGACACTTGGGCATGCTACATGTTATTCACAGTCAGTAGGTCTATACATGTTGACAGCTACATTCGTAGCCGAGTACCGAGGTCATTAATTTTACTTTGTTAGTGTAGCATGGATTAATAATGGCGCCGTTATTCGTGTATTCCCTCTTAAATACTGCTTATTTTGGGGCGAAATCAAACTCCTCATATTAATTCTTATTGGATATCTAGCAAATCTAGTTCCCGCCTACGTTTTATCATTGGTCAACTAGGACATCTGGGGTTAAGTATTCTGCATTGTTTTGCCGCTAAAATTGATGATTGCATTATTTTTATTCTAAAAATTGTTCCCAAAATCTGATTCCGTACTATGACGTGCTCTGCTGTAAAACTGATTTTACATGGGCTCCAGAATAGACTGTCCATTAAGTTGTCCTTAAATTTAAGTATTATTCTGAAATATTAATGTTAAGTTATCTCTTAATATTAATTTAAAATAATACTTTAAAATCGCAATTATTTATCCTTTCATATATATATATATATATATATATATATATATATATTAGAACTACAAAGTCAAATCATTGAAGTTGTCTAGTTTTTTCCCATTTCTTTACTCCAGGAAGTATCCAAAAATACTTCTTATTATCTTAGACTAATGACATTATATTTTTCGGAAGAACATGAGAAAATATCGTAAAGTAGCTGGAATTAAAATAAGTTAAGGAACTTTTTCACTGAAAAAGTGAAAAAAAAAGATGTGGAAAAAAGTGAAAAAAAGGAAGAATTATATAGATATATGGAGATTTGTTTAACAAAATAGTGTATAATTCTAACAAACAATAAGCAAAAATGTGTTATTTAAGAAAAATCTCAAAAATAATATAATAAAACGTTAATATTAAAAAAAAGTTATGTGAAATCCATAGGGATAGCTCAAAGAAAAACTTTATTTTGATTTATTTTAATAGCTAGATAAAAGATACTATATGATTATTAGCAAATAGAATTTATAAGGTATTTTAATGTATGCAAGAACTAATATTTATTGTGCAAAATTACATTAGTTACAATTCAATATACTGATATATCTGATAAAGTAGTGTGCGAAAAAGAAAATGTAGATCGATTGTTGAAGAGTATCTCTTCTGAAAAATAGAAATTACATCACAAAGTAGATGTACAATACTTAAATAGATATTTTCATCTTTATGCAATAGCTAATATTTATTTGATACCAACTTCACAAATTATTATACTTCTAATACTTCTTATCCTTAGCCACATTTCTTGCGACCATGCAAGCATCTGCGCCAGTGCGAACTAAACGAGTTCACTGTTAAAACAGGGTAGATAGCCTTTTCGTTGAGAGAAAATAAGTATTAAAGGAACCCCAAATGACTGGATTTTCTAAATCCCAAATTGTCGGTCAACATGGCACACCTCGATGATTTTGGACTCACTGCTAGGCATGGGAAACCTGATTAAAATATATCAGCTAATACAACATCATAGCTGCCGACATTTTTTTTTTTTTTAAATCATATTTGTCACCACTATCTTTAAAAAGGAGTCCGTTACATATATTTTCGACGATTACATAACTGTTAAATATTTATAAAAACTTTCCAGTATGAAGTCTCCCTTGAAAGACGGAAGACATCGCACTTATGCATCACATAAACAACATACAAATCCAAACTTGTGTCAGTGAAATTTCGCAGTTGGGAAAAAATTCTCTTTATTATTATTATTATTATTATTATTATTTTTAATTGTACAAGCAAAAAGTTCGTTAATTGTAAACTTAATTATACGAGAACTAATTAGCTACAAAACTGTCTGGAATTCAATTGTTTGCATCCGGCTTACCTTACTTTCAGTGACTTTATGGCTTCTTATTTTAAAAACTATTCAGATGGTGATTTTTCCGTTTTTGTTTATTTATTTATTATTATTTTTATTATTATTATTTTTTTTTTACGTATATGTTCGAAATTATTATTTATTTTTTAATTTGATCTTTTTTACAAACATATTTTTAATGCTCGTTTAACACATTGTGGTATCTGGCAATGTAACTTTTTAATATGAATGATTATTAGGATGAAAATAAAAGCCATATAACTGAAACATGGAAGGTTAATCTCTTCTTAAGACATAATCTATCACTTAATAATAATAATAATAATAATAATAATAATAATATATATATATATATATATATATATATATATATGTACATATTGCTTTTAAGAATTCAAAACTGTGGTAAAAAAAATAAATTTGAAATATTTTTCTTTTAATCAGCACCAATTACTCAGGCCTGCAAAATTTGAGTCGTGGAAATTATTTGCAATATAATGACTGAATTTTATATTATTTGGTGCACCAAATATAGCATCAACGTTTCTGATCCATGTAGTGATTTTTCACGAAATTGGCTTAAATATTTGAGCAAGAAAGCCCATTTTACATATTCTGGATAACAGAATGTCTTTTCAAAATATTTTTTAAGCGTTTTATTTACAAATTAATTAATGTATCAAACAACGAAAAATGATTTGCTAAATATATTTTGATTTTATATTAATTGGAAATTATATTAATTAGAACACTTAAAGATTTAGCATACTTTAATATATCCTGAACTCATATAGTCTTAATGTTTTCTTTTTCTTTTGCACTGAAGTTTAATTTTGGAACTGTAGAAAGTTCTCTTTTGGAACCTTTAGTCCGTTATAGGAAATATGGACTTTTCTGTGTATCATCCAACAGTAGTTCTCCATCATATTGACGTTCCATCTATCATGTTACGAGTATCGGTATGTCATGGAATTTTTCGACTGTTTTTCCTTAAATCAGGGTCCAAAAATCTATCAGTATCAGCTATTGGTTTCGAAACACTTGTTTGGTTGCAAGCCTTTATTATAATTTTACAATAGCTGCTATTCTATGTACCATAAAAGGGAATAAATATTTATATAGATAGCACAAATTAACAATAATTCATTTTTATAAGCGTTATTCTGATGACAGGGTACGCTTATAATAATTTATAGATTAAATTAGCGTCTCTAAATAAAAATAAATCATATACGAGTATAACAGTGTAAATATAAAAAATTAATAATTTTGTACCATGTGGATTTTAAAATGATTCTTCTTCTATCAGTTTATCACAGCAAAACTAGGCGAAAAACTAGTGAGAAATATGAAAAAGTAAATTTGTACACAGATGTATAAATTTTCACAAGATATCGTTGAACATTAAGTAACTTTAACAGGATATTTTACAGAATTATAAAGCAAAATCTATGGAAACTTTCTCTAGTATCCCCTAGGAAAAAAATTCAATCTTCTTCTAAATAAATTAGATTTCAAAATAACAGCGGCATATATTGGACTGTAAGTCTGAAAATATCATAACATCAGTTTATACTAAGGTGCAACTAAATATAGTACGAACATTAATTCTTGCTCTATAGCTGTAAAAAAAAAATTGTCAAAAACACAGACAAACATACACCACTCCGAATTCGGTAAAAAACATTAAGGGTCTGTTAAAATGTATAGAGACGTAAGAAAAGGGAATTCGAAAGTTTTCACAAAACTAATACATATATATAGGATGAACGAATAAACTTTGACCCATTTTAAAATTTAATATAAATTCATGTGATTGACGCCCAGTAGTGTGGTTTGTAATACAATGTTTCCTACGATCAAAAGTTTTGTTTATGTGACTCACAATAATAGTTCCAAATTTGGCTCCTAGTTAAAGCTATATCTTATATACGAAAAAAGTCATTTAACACGCAAGAGAATAAATTAAAGAGCATTTATTTTGTAAAATTTTATACAATATTTCAACAGGGTTGCTACGCTACCTGGAAAACCTGAAAAACCTGGAATAGTCAGGGAATTTGAAAATTGACAGTAAAAATCAGAGAAAAGTCAGGGAATTTGAATATTTTAGCCAGAATCTGGAAAAGTCAGGGAATGTCATATGATGATTACCAAAAAATGGCAATTTTCCTGCCAGCTTAGGGTTATTAAACTGTCTGATGATAATATATATATATATATATATATATATATATATATATATAGTAAAAAAAAAAAAAAATCTGTACGTCCGCCATTTTTTAAACAGGACCTCTTAGAAATACTCCCATGGAGGGTAATTTGTTCTTAGGTCAAGTAACTTTTGTGTTTTTAAGCGATATCTTAATTATTTTACCCTCAACACAGCCAATTGTCAATATACGATTACACTGGAATTTTCTTAAAACACACAAGGAAAAGTCACAGAATATTATTCTCTTGTTTGAGTAGCAATCTGTTTCAATATGCATAACCTTTAGTGCTCCGACGATATTTAAATGGTAATCTTATTCAGACCGCATGTTAACTAGATGAAATTGTAAAAGAAATTTGTCAACAGGAATTATTCGTTTTTTATTTTGTTTTATTTTAGTATTTCTTAAAATTTGTAGAGAGAGAAACATACACTGTATTTTCCTTAGAATTTCACAAGAAGAAACCATGAATGGTTAGGTCTAAAGATGGAGATGCCATGAAAAAATTAGCAGAAATGCTACATAAAAAACATAAAGCAATTAGCGCCATCTGAGAAAAAAATTTAAACTACTTTTTTTATTTATTCAAATCAAATTTTTATCATAAGACGTATTTAGTGCGAACATTTTATATTAGAGTTTAAAATGTGTCAGGAATTAAACCTTAAAGTGTATTTTTCTACTCATTATAAAAACACGTGTAAAGAATTTTTTTACGGAAAATTTATCTCACATTTTAGATAAGTAAATTTTAATATTTCAACTTATCCTTTATCCATAATGAATATCTTACTGTATGTCTTGTCGCATAACGAAAATTTATGTTAAAAAATACGCTTCAAGATTAAAGAAAGAAAAAATCACAAATTCAAAACAACGTTAGTTTTCTCTTTTAATATACGTGAAAGAGCTTTTATTTGCATATATTCAATCTAAAAGCATTATTTAAAAATCTGTCAGAAAAAAAAAAAAAAAAAAAAAAAAAAAAATGGTAAGTGGTTTTCAAAACAGCGTAATATGGAGAGTCAGCAAATATGCGTGCAGAATGTGGTTTTATATATCTTTTCATAACAAAGTTTAAGAATAAAACATTTTTGACAGCAAGAATTCACAAAGCATTCGTTGTATCTAGACGAGAAATAAACTTTCACCGCTACAAGAACTTTCATGTATATTGTAATATTCAAATACCAATAGATAGTTAGATTTTGTTATGTCTGGATATTATTCCCGATTCAAATTTATATAAATCTGAATCTTTCGGTACACCGCACCTATGTATTCTCTGACTGCTATGATATATATACAAATATATATATTTTTTTTCTGTTTTTGTTAAATAAATACGTTTTTCTTGAAAATGTTACTCGATTTGAATAGTTTATTTTACGAAAAAATTGTTGATAATTTGAAATTATTACACTTTTTTAGGTTTAATATTTTGGTGAAACCAACATGAAGAAGAAAAAAATGGTATATATCAGAAGGTTGAGAGTCGTTATGAAAAAAAAATGATATTTGTTTAGAATACATTCTTGCAACCAATTTTATATCTTATAATATTTTTGTATGAATAGAAACTGTTAAATAAATAAACGATTAATATTTAAGGTATAATCACAATCGTTGTTTTTTAGGATTATAATATACACACACACACATATATATATATATATTAAATGACTTTTGTAATTTGTGATACATTTAATGTGTCAACATAAAGAAGCTGCTTAGAATGTTAAATAACAAACACACCTAGAGGCGAATCCAAGACTGCCAAAAATAGCCTACTAGAAAGCTCTAGGTTGAAAATAATTAACCCTACAACGCATTCTAAGTAAAATCAATTTTTCGAAAACTGAAAATAATGTACAAGAAAGTAGATATAAAAATGAGATTATTAAACTTTTTCAATTTGTTTTATATGTGAAATAATCATTATTTCGCAGCAATAGGTGTAACTTACATTGCAGAACATGCTCGAAACTACATATCACAGGAAAATAAGAATGCACAAATAAATGTGAATTTGGAACTTATAATAATAATAATAATAATATATGATATATTTAAAATAAAATGCAAGTGAATATCTACTAACAGATTAAATTAAAACTGATAAAGCTCATTTAGGTTTATACACGTTTGCTATTAAATAATGTATAAATAGTGTTACTGGTTTTGTACAGAGTTTTACGAAACAAAATATCATATATTATGGCTAAAGGTACTATTTGAAGAAACTATAAACGATTTGCAATATTTGAGGGAGGCTTCGCCATCCCCCTAAGAATAGCTTCTCTCCTGATCCCCTGCGGGGCTCAAATTTCCTAATCACAACTTAGCGTTTCCCTGAAAGGAAAAATTAATAGTGCAAAACAAAAGACAAAGTACATCAATATTATTTAAATTCCCATACTCGATATCCCATTGAAATACACATTCTACATAATAATTCTCTAACGTGGATCAATTACGATTTATTTTTGAAGAAACCATACGATAATTATATAATAAAACACTCAAGGATAAAAAGTAATACAAAAGCAGTATTTAAGAACGCGGTCTCTGTTTAATGATCTAATAATAGTAATAATAATGATAATAATAATAAATACGACATTTTTCCGATGAGATCATTTTATAGAAAAGTCTATCTTTTAGTTGAATCTTTGTAACTTTTGCATGCAACATTTTAAATCTAGCAATACTTTAAGGATAAACAAGTTGTAAAATTTTGTCATAAATTGACTAAAGAACGCAATAGTTCGAGGTATAATAAAAGCATGTACAAAGTTTTTTTTTTTTTTTTTTTTTTTTTTTTTTAAATGCCAAAAAGATTAAATTAAAAAATAAATTAAAAGATATTGCAAACACAGCGGAAAAATGTAAAAGTCGCCATAGAGGTCTAATACTAAATCTGTGCTGCCTGGGTAAGAATGAAAACTGGGTCGTGAAACATGAATTTTATTTTGAAATAGTAATTTGGCTTCTAGTGAATCAAAATTTATCTTCAGTGGTGAAATTGGTAAAATACTTAAAAGTTAAATTTTTTTAGGTAAATAAAAAATGAAATAAATATCGAAAATTTCGCACGTGTTTGCTCGTATTTAATATTATATTTTTTTAAATTGAAATAATCTGTGGAAAATTTGTTTTAACTTTTGACAACTTATTAACAATTTTAGACCATTTTCGTTCGCAAGCATATGCTAATTCGAAATATCTAGACCATTTAGTGTTACATCTTTTATTTTAGTCAATAATTTTTTCACAGATTTGACAGATAATTTGACAGACAATTTGAAGACAATGACATCAAAATTTCTAACCAATATAAACATTTTCCTCAGATTATTCGGAAAATGTCGGTGTTTTTTCTGACGCTGATGACCCTCTTGTTTGTGAGGAGATACGGTAGCACTCAAAACATTCGGACTTAGGTTGCAGCAATTCTTTTTTAGCATAAATATATTTCTAATATTTGTACACTGCAAAAAATCACTAAAGTGAAGATATATGTATGCAAATATAGAATGTATGATTACTGTAATGGTTGGTTTAGATGGCCACATAAATTTATTTTCATAAATAATACATCAGTAGAAAAAGTATGAATTACGTTTTATTCGTGTTATTTTTATTTATTTATTTTTTTTTTTTTTTAACACTTTCCAATGAAGTTGAAAATCTGAAAATTAAGCAATTTAATGGATATGTACAGTTAAAGAGTGCCTTATAAACTCTGTGAAATTCATGATACATCTTTCACTTTAATATCCACACTGTGATAAATTAAAAGGAGAGGAATACATTCCGTTTTTTTATCAATTTCAAAAACCAGTAGGTATTCTAGGTATCTGTAATTGTCTAAAAAATTCAAGTGGTTAAAAATTCAAGAAACTAACTCAAAACTGTGGATACTCCCTTTTTTTTTTTTTTTTTTTTTTTTTTTTTAAGTATGTACAGTCGGTAACAAAAGTCTCCGAACACTAGTAAAAATTCCTATGTAAAAAAAGTACACTTAATACAGTTTTGTTAAATAAATCCTTGTCGAATCCTGTTCTTAGACTGACTAAGAACAGGATTTGACAAGGATTTATTTAACAAAACTGTATTAAGTGTACTTTTTTTATATAGGAATTTTTGCTAGTGTTCGGAGACTTTTGTTACCGACTGTAAGGAAACAATCGAAAACAATAATTAAAGAAAGTGAATGAAATGTTTAACGTTTCCATTCGTCTCTATTATTATAGCAGCTATAGGTAAAAAATCGAAGTATTTATTTGAAATCTAATGAAAAAAAAAAAAAAAAAAAAGAAAGAAAGAAAGGAAGAAATAGCTAATGTAATTTACTTAATCTTGAAGTAAAAACAGATACAATGCATATATATATATATATATATATAGGTCTTTGCATAAATTCCTGCGGTTTTTTATTGCTTCATTTCATAAAAATACATCAAATCAAATGACAATTTTTAATCAAAATACTCTACATTACTTTCTACAACCTTTGCCCATTGTTCGGGTAACAAATGTATACCACGGCGATAGAAACCATCGTCTTTGGAGGCAATAAAATGATCCGCGTCCGCACGAACTTTTGCAACGACCTGATATACACACATATATATATGTGGGTCACCTTCCAACAATGGAAGGTTGAGAGGAAATATTAACCAAAAAGCCTTGAAGAAAATTAAAATTACCGGATTCCTTTTAGTATTAAAGAAAAAAAATAATAAGTTAGGTGTTTTTGAAACTCATATTGAAACTAATATTCATTAATAAGACAAGAATTAACTGTTTCAAAAGGAAAGTTTCCGTATATCAAAGTTATTTAAATATTTGAAGCTGAACATAGTTAGGATATAAACAGTTTTAATTCAAAAAAATGATTCTTACGTTATCGTGTAACTGATGAGTGCTGATTTAACTAAGAAGGAGACGGCAAGGGTGTAGAGTCCTCAAATCGAACGGAGGTTTCGCGTGTAGTTAGCACTCAGTGAGTGTATTCATATACTCAAACCCTAGAGCGCACTACTTAGCCATCGCTGAGAAAAAATTCCTGAAGTTTGAAAAAAAAAATTAATTTGTATTAAAATTTAATGAATCATTATAAACAATTTCTTTTCAACTTTTATGCATTGTTAAATCGCGAATTTAATGATTTCTAACTTTTTAACGATTAGAACTTAGAACTGTAGATAGAATAAATACAAAAGCAACAGTTCTTTTAAACATTACCATTTATTTTTTATAAAATAACATATTATTAAATACAATGAATATTTATGATTATACGTTTATAGTATTAGAAATTCTTTCAATCATTCATCTTTACGAATACACAAACCTGGATGATATTTATTATAAAAACAAGAAAAGCACAAATTTCCATAATGGAATGGAGCGTTACGAACAGATGAATTTGTAATTTGTAAATTCTTCATATTATTTTTGATATATTAAATTTTATTTAATTCCAACCACATGCGAATATTTCCATATGTTTAATGTTAAAAAATTAGAAATCATTAAATTCGCGATTTAACAATGTATAAAAGTTGAAACGAAATTGTGTATAACGATTCATTAAATTTTAATAATTTTTCTTTTTTTTTTTTTTCAAACTTCAGGAATTTTTTTCTCGGCGATGGCTAAGTCGTGCGCTCTAGGGTTTGAGTATATGAATACACTCACTGAGTGCTAACTACACGCGGAACCTCCGTTCGATTTGAGGACCTCACACCCTTGCCGTCTCCTTGTAAGTTCTATAAGATATGATTTGCACAATTTCGTAGAGATAAAAGACGTTTTAAGTATTGCTCTGTAAACATATTGTCCATTGTGCTATAGTGCTTGTATAGTGCTTGTGTCTATAGTGCTTGTATTTTATGAATATATATTAAGTTAAGTGGTGATATCGGAAGAGAAATATTCGCTTTTAAACTTTCTAAACAAATGGAATTGAAATATGCTATACTGAAAGAATAATGATAATAGTAATAAAAGAAAGAAAGAAAAAAAAAAAAAAAAAAAAAAAAAAAAAACGTGAAATCTTACAATTTGATATTGAAATTAAAATATCTTACATATTGTAAATAATTATTTAATTTAAATATAATTTCATGTTATTTCGTTCTTTTTTATTATATATGTGTACCCTAAGTTTCTACTTTAAGGAAAAAATAGTCAGCTGGAAGTTAGTTTAAAGTATCACGTATTAAGATTGTATGTTGCACGCATAATTACATAAATATTCCACAATGACCGTATAAATATTTGCAGATTAAAATCATACATATTATGGAGATCGTGTTATCTATGGTTACTTAGCACCATTAGTTGTAGATTCTAAATTCTTCACAAAAATGCATAACCATCAATAATGCAACGCATATATTTAATGAAAAGCTCTTGGCTATACATTTCACCCAGGCTATAATTTCTTCCGTTATAAGAGTGTGCTGATATATATTTTTTTTAAGTGACAGCGATAATAACTTAGTATATAAATATAGAAGGTGAAAACGGAAAAGCAAAACACACTTATACAGGGACCGATTTACTCAGTTGGAGGACCAGGGCACTCATATTCAATGGGCCCCTTTTCCTCGTACTTTAATATTACAACAAACAAAGCAAACCGCATATTTTTGATTCACGTGTCTAAAAATTTTCTCCATTTTTCATTTTATCGGTAAGATTTAACTAGATCCCATGCTTGTCTATCCGATCAACGCACATCGCACCCGCGTATCTGCACTGTGGTGCGTGCCTCGGATTTAGTTAGCCTAAGTAAGAGTTTGGAATCCAGTATCGGTAGTATGCAGTTGTATTTGCGTTTAGCAAAAATATTGCAATTTTTTTCAATGAACTGACAGCCTCCTTGAAAGATTATACCGCTGATTTATATAACAGCGCACTAATACCTCCATCTATCGACGAAAAAACAAAAAGCAATGATCATTATAGCAAAAATTTGGAAATTTGTCAGTTTAACTATTTTTTTAAATGTATGATTGAATTTCTTGGAGGCCTCCCTCAGTGAGAGGGCCAGGGCACATGCCCCGAATGCTTTGCCTTAAATCAGGCACTACTTATTAAACTAAATCAACATGAAATTCGGGAAATAGGATTGAATATCAAAAGAGTATATGAAACGTTTATGTAAAATCTTATTATTCATAATCGTTGTAATGTATAGAGAAAATAGAAGTTATTTTTATTTATTTATATAGTTATTTATTTTTTAAGAATAGGACATACTTTTCTCATGTCTTATAAATTCATAGAAAAATATTTGGTGAAAAATAAAATAAAGTAAAATTTATAAATAAATGAAAATGAAATAATTTATTTATTTCAAATAAAACTAATTATTTTTTTAACAGTTCCTTAAAAGATATGTTGCAAATATTTGAGACATATTTTATAAAATTGATGAATATGTAGAAACCATTCATTATAATGTATGGACGACGTTAATCATATTATTGAAAATGAAATACAAATGGAAGAAAGGAAAACGTCTTATGAGAAAAACAAAATTCTCTTAAATACAATGTATCTGAATAATTTCATTAGTCTTTGTAAACAAACTAATTTTGCCACATGAACGACGTTAAACTGGTGTGTATATCTGAAAAACCTGGCTAAGAAATATCAGCTTTATAGAATTCTAAATCTATTCATGAAAATTAAAACTCGGACAGGCACATAGATGAATCGATGTGACAAATGCCACTCAAATATATCAGTAAGAGTTAAAATACCCTCCAAACTATTCTTAAAAAACGAAATATAAATTGTATATACATGTAAAATTATCTTTCCGTACTTATTGCATGGAAGAAAAATAAAAAAAAAATTCTAATAATTTTCCCACGTCTGCACATACAAGAAAATTATGAGAAATATTTTATTATTTTTAGAACATTTCTCGTAATATTTTCAAAACAGATTTATCTATATAGTGTAAGAATACAAAAATGGTACAAATAAATAAATATATAATTTCTTTCGATCTTTAGATTCCAAAGTAAAATTTATTTATGAAATTTAAAAATTTGTATAAATATTTCATATTACAAATTAATCAAATACTTATAAAATTCCGCCACTGACATATTATTTAAATAATTACTATACCTTAATATGCACATAATTTCTCTGTTGTTCTTAATAGATACACACACATTTTCACATAAACTAATATACAAACCCCTTTTGTAATTCTTTACATAGACATAATTGATATTCATTATACAGTATACCAAATGAAAAAATAAATAAATAAATGAATAACCATTCAATAATTAACATTTAATGAAATGAAATCTTTACTTTATATTTTAGAGATAAAGTACATACATACATAAATACAAAAATGACACACTGCACAGAATTTAGTGATTAAATATATATATATATATATATATATATATATATATATATATATATATATATTCGTTATATTACTTAGTATAGTATCTCTTCAGAGGCCAGATTCGAGAGGTAAAATGTCATTTTTCAATATTATATACGCCTGTTTACAATAGAAACATGACTTTCATAAGTACATGAATCTTGTAGAAATACACTCACTTTATACGCTTTCTCAAAATACTATAAGCAAGAAATAAATAAATAAATAAATAAATAAACAAATAAAGTCCTGAAACTTATTAGGAAAATTTGATGCAGTTAAATTGTTCAATACGTACTGGAAGTGATCCAGAAATATATCACTAATCATCAAATGCATGATTAAAAACCTGATGTGTAATGACCACAATTTTCGTTATTTTCTACTACATTTAACATAAACAAATTTTAGAAATAATATTGTCAGAAGACAGAAAAAGTTAATGAATCACACACCTATAAATTTTCCTGTAGAAATGCATTAATACGTATACATCTTAAATACATATAAAATATAGTTTGAAAAGATGAAAGGAGACTGCTGACCCCTATAGATCTGTTTGAAGCGTTTTTAAACCTCTCTTGTAATCTATTACACACACACACAAATAATAATAATGATACTAATAATCTTGCATCAGCCGCCAGTGATTACATTCTCCCGACAAAGGACAGCATTAGGAGTAAAACTTTGGGCTGCTGAGGAGGAAATGAATTGTACTTGTGTGAGGGGTGAAGCCCCGAGACGAGACAGCTGAAAATATTTGACATTTTGCGACAGGACATTGAAAAAGTTAGTAATATTAGATATTACAATGTTAAATTGGATAACTTCATTAGAATTTCAAAGATTTCAGTTTATTTAATTTTTGGGTGCGTTCAAAAATGTTAAAAGGACAATTATTAGGTCTAATTGGAGGATTAGCTAAATGCTCCGGGGCGTTGTAGGGACATGCAAATGAAGAGAGTTCACGAGAGCTTTCCTATCGCACTAGCACCGAGAGATCCTCGAATAATGAGAACGACACAAGTAAGTTTTGAGAGGTACAGCACCCGTAAAAAAAAACAAAAATGGCTGGAGTCAGATCAAAGTTATATTTTTTTCAAAGAATGACATACACTGAGAAAAAAATATGCTGTATCCATGTACAAATCTATGTATTCATCTTCTGAAATCCCAAACTTGAAATATAGGTTTACGAACTATGCGTATAAGTTAAACGAATATCCTGGATAGACGAAATGATCGAGAATTTCTAGTGTACACTTTTCTAAATGTTGAAATAATATTATGAAGATTTCAAATCGTTTGATTTGTGAGGAATTATTACCTAATTTCCTAGAATTGGGTCATAAAGCAATACTTTAGTTGCTAAAATTTGCCTCTTGAGTTGACATTTAATTTCAGAGATTTTTAAATAAGTTTGACCACGATAATGTAGAAAATTGATCTAGAATTCTACAGGGATTTTAAGAATTCCCTAGCAAAGGGAACTAGAATTTATGAGGATTGCGTGGAATTATATTTACTAGAGACTCAATTTAGTTTTTAGATGTCGGTCATATATTATTTTTCTCTCTGTGCAGGTGTAACGCCCTTTGTTATATGTATCCCAAACAGCTTGTCTTTATTTCTGGAGGTTTTGGGAAAGAGACTTTTTCACAAAGGAAGAATTGAAAGACAAATCGAAAGACAGATTGAATTAGAAAAATCGATGTCCGGATTTTGAATGGCCGCATTTGATGACCAGTTCATCAGCCTTTTCGTTGCTCGTGACACCACGATGCGCGGAAACATAAGCCAGACAGGTACTTTCTTGACCCTTATAGAAGTCGTTTAATATCTATTACAGGGAGGTGTTAAACCGATGACGATTCATTGACTGTAGTGCAGAGAGACTGCCACCTATAGATTGGAACTGAGTGATAGTCCCTTTTCACTGCATCCACAGGAGGGCCTGATAGATGGAAACAGTTTGGCACGGTGTTATAGTATTCCCATCTTGAGGCTCACTGGTGAATCAATACTCTATATGGGAGAACACATAAAGGTAAGCCCACTCCATAAACAATCTTTGCCCCATCAGTGTATCCCTCTACTGGAGCAGATGGCAAGAAGGCACTAATTGAGATGTTCACTAGGGCATAAGAGGGATTTGTTTCGGGATAAATTTGCCATCTGGAGTTTTAATGTAGTATGGGATTGGGGAAATGTTCATTTTAGAGTGCAATGCTGCCGAGTTATAGAATGTTTGTTTTCAGAAATTCATGTTTAACTGTTAGGTTGATGGGTGGAATTCCTCTGATCATCGATAGTGGGTCAGAAGAAATTGTTCTGTACGCCTTTGAAATTTTCAATAAGAACATTCATTCATGAAAAAAGAGTTTATGATTAGCTGTTTTTCATTGTTCACACAGACCCTCCAAATTTCATACCATAAGTTATGATTTTTTCTACAATTATGCGGTACCAGTTCTTTAACATGTTTGATTTTATTCCTCAATTTGCTACACATATATTTTATAGAATTATGATAAATGTTTGGTAATTTAAACTTCAAATTGCTGATGTATGCAATCCGGTTAAGGCTCATATGTATGGTTAACTCAAAGATTCTGATACTATGAACATGGAAGACACTATCTCTACTGACCTTGATCATGAGTTTTCGTTTTAGAACTGTGGGAAGAAAAAACGTAAAAGCATTGGTCTTCGTTGCTCAAACTGTGAAATCGCGTGAAGTGATCAGATCGCAGAAGGTTGTTAAAGTATCTCTAGCCTGAGACTGCAGATCTATCACTGTTTTGTCTGAAAGGATAAATGTGAAATTATTAGTATAGGAGAAGATTTCGAAGCTTTTAAAGGCCATATGTTTGAGTATAATGTTATCGATAAATGCATAAAGAGCTGGACACTGGACAAAGGAATGAGCTTTTGTTGAGTATGTAAAAGTAGGTTAAAAAGCGAATTTAAAGAATATCGACAGTTTTTTTATCACTTTCCAACAAGGTTGAAAAGTGTTTATGACTTGGGTTTGTCTGTCTGTCCGCGCTCTAACTCCCGTAAATATTTATAGAATTTCTTGAAACTGATATATGTTATTCAAGTTCACTATCGGATGATCCCTATTGAAAATGGCGTTTATACCTCTACTGGTTTGTGTACAGGGACCCCAGAAAATATTTCAAAGCATTGTGTTCTATGAGAGGCATTTCTATAAACCATATTTTCATACTTTTAATGTTCAAAAATCTTAAAAAATTTGAAATATGTTATACACGTTCACTATCGGACGTTCCCTATTGAAAACGGAGTTTATACCTCTACTGGTTTGTGTACAGGGACCCCTGAAAATATTTCGAAGCATTGTGTTCTATGAGAGGAATTTCTATAAACCATATTTTCATACCCTTACTGTACAAAAATCTTAATGAAATTGAACTATGTTATACAAGTTGACTATTGGATGTTCCCTCTTCAAAATGGAGTTTATACCTCCACTAGTTTGTGTACAGGGACCCCCTAAAATATTTCAAAGCATTATGTTCTATGAGAGGCATTTCTATAAACCATATTCCCATACCCTTACTGTACACAAATCTTAATGAAATTGAAATATGTTATTCAAGTTCACTATCGGATGTTTCCTGTATAAAATGGAGGAAATACCATCACTGATTTGTGTACAGGGACACACAAAAGTATTTCAAAGCATTGTGTTCTATGAGAGGCATTTCTATAAACCATATTTTCATACCCTTACTGTACACAAATCTTAATGAAATTGAAATGTGTTATTCAAGTTCACTATCGGATGTTTTCTGTATAAAATAGAGCAAATACTACCACTGATTTGTGTACAGGGACACACAAAAGTATTCCAAAGCATTGCGTTTTATGAGAGATATTTCTATAAACTAAATTTTAATGACTTTACTTTGCACGAATATTTATGAAATTGAAATGTCTTATTTATAAGCACAAAAGAAAATGCTTTCAATAGAATATAGCATGAATAACATTAGATTTACAGGTTGACACAAAAATCTTCAGTTATATAACAAGCTATTAATAAATATTTGCTAAAAGTGTACTTTCGTTTACATTAAGCGTTTTTAACACATTCTAACATTTTTAACACTTCCCAACAAGGTTATAATGTGTTAATGACTTCGGTTTGTCTCTCTGTCTGTCCGTCTGTCTGCGTCTCCGCGCTCTAATTCCCGTAAATATTTGCGGAATTACTTGAAAATTGGTATATGTTATTCAAATTCACTATCGGATGTTCCCTTTTGAAAATGGAGTTTATACCTTTACTGTTTTGTATACAGGGACACCCGAAACTAGTTCAAAGCATTGTGTTCTATGAAAGGTATTCTTATAAATCTTATTTTCATAACTTTACTGTACACATATCTTAATGAAATTGAAATATGTTATTCCAGTTCATTATCGGATGTTCCCTGTTGAAAATGGAGTTTATACCTCTTCTGGTTTGTGTACAGGGGCACCCGAAAGTATTTCAAAACATTGTGTTCTATAAGACGTATTTCTATAAATCATACTTTCATACCTTTACTGTACACATATCTTAATGAAATTGAAATATGTTATTCAAGTTCACTATTGGATTTTTCCTGTATAAAATGGATTAAATACCAACTCTTCTTTATATACAAGGACACTCAAAAGTATTGTAATGCATTGCGTTCTATGAGAGAAATTTCTATTAATCAAATTTTAATAATTTACTTTCCACGAAGTTTTAGGAAATTGAAATATGTTATTTATATGCACAAAAGAATGATTTACATAGAATATAGCATGATTAACATTAGATTTACAGGGTGACACAAAAATATTCTGTTATATTAAGAGCTATTATTAAAAGTTTCCTAGAATTCTACTTTCGTTTACATTAAGCGTTTTTAACACTTCCTAACATTTTTTGAAGTGTGATTATGATATAAATTTGTGTATCTGTCCGTCTGTCTGTCTGCCCGCGCTCTAACTCCCGTAAATATTTATGGAATTTTTTTAAACTGTTATATGTTATTCAAGTTGACAATCGGATGTTTCCTATTGAAAATTGAGTTTATACCTCTACTGGTTTGTGTACAGGGACACCCGAAAGTATTTCAAAGAATTGTGTTTTATGAGAGGTATTTCTGTAACCATATTTTCATACCTTTACTGTACAATATCTTCATGAAATTGAAATATGTTATTCAGGTTCACTACTGGATGTTTCCTTTATAAAATAGATTACATTCCACCACTAGTTTATGTACAGGGACACACAAAAGTACTCCAAAACATTGCGTTCTTTGAGATATATTTCTATAAATCAAATTTTAATAATTCTACTTTCCACGAAGTTTTGGGAAATTCAAATATGTTAGCTACATGCACAAAAGCATGCTATGCATAGAACATAGCATGGTTACCATTAGTTTTACAGGGTGACACAAAAATATTCAGTTATATTAAGAGCTATTAATAAAAAAATGTTAGAATCGTACTTTCATTTACATTAAGCGTTTTTGACACTTTCTATTATTTTTTAAGTGTGAATATAATTTCAATTTGTGTATATGTCTGACTGTTCTTCTGTCCGTCTGTCTGTCTCTCTGTCTGTTTTTCTGCGCACTAACTGCCGTAAATATTTATGGAATTTCTTTAAACCGATATATTTTATTGAAGTTCACTATCGGATGTTCCCTATTGAAAATGGAATGGATTCCTCTTCTGGTTTGTGTACAGGGACACCCAAAAGTATTCGAAAGCATTGTGTTCTATGAGAAGAGTTTCTATAAATCATATTTTAATACCTTTAATGTATAGAAACTTTAATATGTTATTCAATTCCCTATCGGGTGTTTCCTATGTAAAGTAGAGTTCATTTCTAACTGGTTTGTGTACAGGGGCACTTGAAAGTACTTCAAAGCATTCTGTTTTCCAAATTTTAACAATTTTATCTTCCACAAAGCTTAATGCAATTGAAATATATTATTCGTATGCACAAAAGAGTGTGCCTTCTATGTAATATAGTATGGCTAGCATTAGATTTACAGGGCCACACAAAAATAATCCGTCACATTAAGAGGTATTAATAAAAATTTGCTGGAATTGCACTTTTGTTTACATGAGCGTTTTAACACTGTCTTATTATTTTAGTGGGAATATGATTTCAATTTGTGCATCTGTCTGTCCGATTGTCTACCTTTCTATCTGTTTGTCTCCGGCTCCTATCAGCCGTGAATATTTTGAGATTTTTTTAAAAATGATACACTCATATTCCCTATGGAATGTTCCCTATTCAAAAATGTCATTAATAGGTCTTGAACAACTAATTTGTTTACAGGGACAGCGACAACAACAATGAAAAAAGCCCAATGTATTACGTTTTAAGACAGAATTTTTTAAAAGTTATATTTAAAAAACTTTCTACTACAAAAATTTTGAAAACATCGACATGTATTATTAATATTCTAAAATATTGTTTTGTATAGAATATGTTATGATTAACTTTCAGATTTACAGGGCTACAATAAAATATTCCGAGAGTTTAAAAGCTGTAATTATAATCTAACGGCTGCATTTTCTTTTGCGTTAAGCCTTTTTAACACTTTCCAAAATGCTTAGAGTAATTCTAAAATCAATTAGTCTATCTGCATGTTTTTCAGTCCTGTCTGTTGTGCGATAACGTAGGCAAAGAATATTAATAGTTATTCGATACAACAATTGCGTACAGTTGGAAAGTGTTACTAATGAATGCTTACTGCATGATTTTTCTTTTTTGTTTTTTTATGAGATAGAAATTTATGAGATTTTAAACCGACTTATCTAATCAGGACGTCTATTATTATTATTATTATGACTATTTTGTAACGAAGTGTTACATGCCAAAGGAAGCTAAAAAGGGGATTATGTTAAAAAGTTTTTAAAGGATTTGTTACAGCCGTCTATGAAATACTGACTTTTGCTCCTGCTTCCGATTTCCGCCAATGATTGGCAAATTCATTTGTTCAAAGGAAACAAAACAAACTAATGCATACGAAAAAACATCTAAAAGGGTGATAATATTACCAGTTTGAAGAAAAAAAAAGTATTTTCTTAAAAAAAAAAAAAAAAAAAAAAAAAAAACATTTGTAATAACTATATTTGACATGCTCTTTCAGAACACCTATCAATTTTTCTTTTAGTAACCAATAAGACATACGAAATGATATTTAAAAGGAATATTTGTAGCAACTTAGAACATAATTGTTGGAACGGTTTTTAAGATATTGACTTACAGTCTAACTTCCGGGTTTCCATGTTATTACGAACTTGTCATTTTTCTTTTAGAGATATGATAGTTGGGTGTTTTTTCACACAAATATATACGCATTTACACACGCACTAATAATTTCTAATAAAAACATTTTTTAGACTCGGGAGAGCTTAAAACGTGTAAACCAAGTAAAAACAAGTAAAAACATGATATTGAAATATTTGAATTAATACAATACGTACATTACCTGAGACATAGTGCAATGGAAGTAAAAATATTACTATTTTCTGAAAAAAAGAATAATCTGGTACAGTAAAATCTATTTAAATAGACAATAAGACTTCTTCACACACCATAAATTTAAGCCAGTACAACCGGTTTTGAAAGGACGTAGCCTTCCTTCATCAGGTGCAGAAAAACACGTGCTACTGCCTTGGAGGTGAAAGCAAGTCTTGCTTTGGCCTCCAAGGCAGTAGCACGTGTTTTTTTGCATGTCCTTTCGAAACCGGTTGTGCTGGCTTAAATTTATGGTGTGTGAAGAAGTCTTATTGTCTATTTATCATTTTTACACCAGTTTTGCATTTAGTTTTGGTAAAATCTATTTTCTATAGTAACGTTAACTAAAATGTTTGCAATATATATATATATAATATCAAATATTGGTGAATAAAAAATATAGAACAGAAATATACCAAATCCATAAAACATGAATAAAAATTATACAAAAAGCCATATTTCAGTGTAACAAAATTTTGTTTTAGGAATATAAATTCTTAAAATAAGGCTTGTGCAAACATAATTTATATTTTGTTAGGATAGTAATTATAAATAATATACACCTTCTAGATCAATAATTTCTAAAACAGAATTCCAGAAATTATCTTAGCATCAAATATTTGTCAAATAGATATTGGTAGATCTCAGCCAAAACATTGCGTATAGATTACTCAGTACTTAATAGGAAAATTATTTGCATATGCAATCGTTCGTAAACTAATTGTACAAACATCATTTTCTATATTTTGGAATTTAGATAACTTAAGCTCGTGATATATGAATAATAAATAAAATTCTTGAAAATTTAATTGCATAAACATAATATTGCCTATATAATGTTAAGACAGGGGTGTAAATGTATATTCGCCTTTAATGGAATTTCACAAAAATAAATAAAGAAAGAAAGAAAATAAAATAAAATTAAAAAAAAAAAAAAAAAAAAAAAAAAAAAACTGAATGAAAACCAATTAAATTGGCAAAAAACATACGAATAGATTCCTTATTAAACCCTTCTTAGTCGATTCCCATCTCACATGTTCGGCGCATTTCTGCCCGTACGGTCAGCGTCCTATCGCATGTGATTAAGTAAAAAAAAAAAAAAAAAAAATATATTAAAGTTTGTGACGGAATGGCCTCATAGGACATTGAAGGAACGAACTCAGGCATTCCGTTATTTAATATTTTAATTATAATAAAGCACAATTACAATAACTATATACATCGCGCGCAGTAAACAGAACATAAATGTAGGTTACATGAGACGAATATAACTTCTTACAGGCCTGTGGCCTATGGCCACACAGGCGTTTTAAACGAAAAACGTCTACATCTTTCAGCAAGAACCGACGAACTTATGACTGACTTCTGAAAACAAAATGTTTTCACTTTATGGATCGGCAAAATCTCATTAGGTATTTTGCCAAGAATGGCGA
The DNA here is from genome assembly GCA_963930645.1 of Salticus scenicus. Lineage (NCBI taxonomy): Eukaryota > Metazoa > Arthropoda > Arachnida > Araneae > Salticidae > Salticus > Salticus scenicus. The sequence continues at coordinate 108,489,376 of OZ005652.1, forward strand.
CAGCGATGTCTATATTGTTTTAAATGATAGGGAAGATGGCTCAATATTGATAGGCTATTTAGTATATTCGTAAGAGTTTGAATTTAGCGCTACATATTCATGTTTAAATGTTATAGTCACAAAACTTCAATCTCCTGTGGTATCCGCGGAAAGCTTTAAGTGCTGTTCCCGCCTCGGGACGTAGGCTCGGGAACAGAGGGGGAGAATGTAGCGCTAAATTCAAACTCTTACGAATATACTAAATAGCCTATCAATATTGAGCCTTCTTCCCTATCATTTAAAACAATATAGACATCGCTGTCGCCATTCTTGGCAAAATACCTAATGAGATTTTGCCGATCCATAAAGTGAAAACATTTTGTTTTCAGAAGTCAGTCAGAAGTTCGTCGGTTCTTGCTGAAAGATGTAGACGTTTTTCGTGTAAGACGCCTGTGTTGCCATGGGCCACAGGCCTGTAAGAAGTTATATTCGTCTCATGTAATCTACATTTATGTTCTGTTTACTGCGCGCGATGTATATAGTTATTGTAATTGTGCTTTATTATAATTAAAATATTAAATAATGGAATTTCAGAGTTCGTTCTTAAATGTTCTATCGTGGAAATTCCATTATAAGTTGAAATTAAATTTGTCTCTACTTAAGCGTCTATTTAAATTCCGCAGTTATTTTTATGTTACTGAATATTGCTATGAGATGGTATAACTAGTACTGTTCTCTTCACAATTTTCACTATGAAATTATCTGATTTGAATTGAAATAGAAATCATTTTGGTCTTTTATATAAATGTAGTCTGTATGCTCTTACACCCAAAGCAGACTGTAAAGCTACTTTAACGGTAAAGTTGGAAAATAAATTTCTAAAACATTTTTACGTAATTTTAATAATTATTTTTGCATAAATATTTTTTAAGCAGAAACCACGCAATAAAATTAATGAATATACTTTTTTTTTTTTTTTTTTTTTTTTTTTTTACTTTCGTTCCATTGCAAGAAAAACTGGTGATCAGTGGACGGGATATCAAATATTTGAAACCTGTAGGTGAAGCAAGCAGCGGATTATCGTCAAAAAAATATTTTGCATTTTTCGATTTAGAATAGAATATATATTAATTTTCACTAAAAAAAAAAAAAAAAAAAAAAAAAAATGCTTAATTTGAGGTACAAAATTGTAAAAAATATCCGACCAAGAAAGAGCTGACGACTAAATATATATTTTATTTATTTATTTATTTATTATTAATATTAATATTATTATTGCACGAATGACCTTTATTGGAAAGTTTCTTAGTATAGGTAAGTAATTGTTACAGATATATTCGCAAAATATTGGTGTTGTTTAAGCACCAGGTTTGGGCTATTTTTTCGAAACAACGACAGTTTTGTTCGCCTTAAAAATAGCACAAGTAATCTTATATGAATTTTAAACAGGTGCAAGAAATTTTCAATCGCATTACATTTTATTTACATAATTAGTTAAAAGATAATTTTTTAAAATATAGGTTACTGAGAAATTGATATTTTCGCCTGAGAAATGTCTCTCGAATGTGTATGTTTGCATATAACGTAACACAAATCTAAGTATAAAAGCGGTTTTAAGACAGTGGTTTTAAGATTTGTGATATAATGGAGCTTAAATGACTTTAAAAATGTATCATATAAATCTTAAAACTAATAACTGAAGAAATACTATAGGATTTTTCTACAAAAAAAAAAAAAAAAATGTATGTTTTGTCTTTGTTGTCATTCCTCTGTTATTAACTAAAATCTTTATAATCATATGTGGCAATACTTTCATTCACCCATATTACTACTATGAACCCTATTAGTACATGATTGTGCCTGCATCTTGAATTTATTTTAACCAATTTACAATGTGGCAAGACTTTTATTAACCCATATTGATCAGATGAAATACCTGCATATTGTATTGTATTTACTATGAATACATTTACAAATTCTGAGCAAAATCGGTTGAGTAAAAATAAGATAAAAATTGACTTCACAAAAGGTTTGACCCAGACAGGTAGAATAATTGATAGACAGAACAAACAATCTAAATAAAAGTTTCTAAAATTTGGAATAAGTCGTAATACGAGTATTACGAAATATTGAATACACGTAACTAAATATATATATATATATATATATATATATATATATATATATATATGCCAAAAAAAAAAGTAAACAAGACAAGTGAAGAATATTACATTGAAAGTATGCCCGGTGCCAGGACTTGAACACGATAATTGAGACACAGCGTTCAAATGTTTAATTTCTCAGCTATCCCGGATAAATCAGAACAGCCGTAATTCACGAAAAAACATTATGAATGAATTATGGCGTTCTCTTTGATTGAGTTATGTTATGCTGTTCGGGAATTCTCCGATATGTATCTTAGTGGCAGAGCATTACCACCTTGTACCATTTTAGCAGGAAGATACTTTTCGCTCAGTGTACAATTATTAAACATTCTATTCCAAACTATTGAACTAATATAAATTAGTTGATAATTATATATATTTTTTAAAAAAATAGATAAATTCATATCTCGGAAATAAAGAATTTTCTATTAAAGTTTTCTTTGTTTAAGAAAGTTTGTATTTTATGAATATCCACATGTGCTATTCATTATTTGAGAGCTTTAAATAATATTTATGCAAACAATAATTCAAAATTCGATGTTATTGATAAACCATATGCATCTACTTCCTGATCGATAATTTCCAAAACGAGCAGCCTAGCAAATATATTGAATTAAATATTTGTCAAATGATTTATCAGCTTTTAAAATTCTTTCAACATTCTGATGTATTTTATAACAAACTTTGAAATTTATCAATATTTCGCAGCTTTAAAGTGAATTTTAAATTGCATGTTGCATAAAGCTGTTCATATGACTATAATTCATAAGGCTAGATTTATTCTTAAAAGCATGTGTTGATATTGATTTTCTATTGGACGGTTAATTAAGTAAGGAAATTTTAGAAAAGTTAAATAGGGAACTGTATAAATAAAAGAGCAAGAATTTATCTTAAAGTAAACTTTGAAAGTATTTAAAACTAAAGTTGGCAGAATTCATGTTAAATGAAGATATATTTCAAGTGTTTTAATATGATTTCTTTTATTTCGCAACCGTTTGTCTTTCGATTTGTTTGTTTTCGCGCACTAATCAAAAAGTACCACTGGTAACAAATTAATTAATTAATAAATGAAATAAATATATAAGCATTATGAAAAACTAATAGACACTTTTAATGAAGCTCCTTAAGTATAAGGACTTATATTGTGTGGTGAAACATAATTGTAAGCTGGTACTTAATTGAAATATTACACTATAAATGCAATGAAAGTATTTTTTACGAATATAAATTATGTTTTATTTATATCTAGATTCTAAAATGAATATTATTGAAAGTATTTTATTATTTTTACTATTACTATTAAATCTATATAATTTAAAATCTTTGAATAATGAAAAATATATTTTACATTATTTTAGAACTATATGTCATAATACTTTTTTTTTTATATATATTTATTACATTTAAAACTAAAATTTCACTAACTCAATAAATAATTACTCTGTGAATTTAATCGTAAATTAAACAGATCAGACATTAATTCTTTATCGATTAATCTATGCTTTTATTTTTAATAAATGCTTTTTTTTTAATTAATGCTTTTTTTTTTTTTTTTCAATAATTTGTTGGCATCTTCCTATTCTGCTGTTTGTGTAAAAGATTACATGTGACTAGTCTGTTTTTTTCTAGTTTTCTCTATAGATTCATCGATGATTTGGTTTAATAATTTATTTAATTTCTCACTCAGATTGGTTTTGCTGCCTCGATCGCGGCTGGAACAATATAAATTGCTATGATTAGCTATATTGTTTTACGAAATCGATGCAGCTTTCACAGCTATATGAAGTACATGCCCACTGACGAGTTTTTACTTCTAATTTTAAGCATTTTTATCCAATTATTATTTATGTGGTCCTTTAGTTATTTTCTCTGTCATTAAGTTAAATGGTCCCTTTTTTATTATTACCATTCATGTCGCTGTAAGTAATTTAAATTGGTTTTCTCTTATTGATTCTTAATCTGTTTCGCAACATTTTTGTGTCAGTCTTACTTATAAGTTAAATTCAGTTCTATTTTTGTTGTGTTGGTATTGTTTTGTATTTATTAATTGCTAAATTTTGAGGTTAAATTTTATTACGATATCTATCATTTATTTTTATATATATATATAATTGTTAACATTCATTTGCATCAACAGTTATAGCAGATTATTTTAATTAAAAATAATTATTATCATTGCATTTTTAAAAACCATTTTAAACAAGCTCTAGCGTTCTTTCTTCAGATGCTGTATTCTAATTTCGTTTCAGGCATAGATAATCCTATAGTTTTGCTTTAAGTCATAGATCCGGTCTAATGAATTTTGATTGCAAAATATGACCTTAAAAATATACTCAGAAAATAACGCCCTTCGGTTCAAACAAGTTGAAAATAGCTGGAATGTATTTATTTACATCATTCTAACATTACTTTTTTTTTTTTTTTTTTTTTTTTTTTTTAAGCAATATTTTTTTAAGCAGTAGTGTTGTGTTGTTTCATTACGTCATATCTATGCCTGTTCGATTGTGCCATAAAGGATCATTAAAATATCCAGATCGAAAACAGTTCTTGAGTGTTTGAATGTTTTAAATTATTCGTCTACGAAGTTTTTATCTTTTATTTTTCTGTACTGAATTTAATTAGAGATCTTGTTACAGTATCTCTTTATAAAATTACAAAATATAAGTCATTATATCAAAAATAATTTTTTGTTATAGATATGCAAAGAACATGTATTTATTTTTAAGGTAAAATATAATGCATTATTTACAAACCATTTATTTTTAGATTTTATATACTTGTCAATCAACGTTTCATTTACAAGATCTCATATATTTGTCGCTCGATATCACACAAATGTTTTGCTTTTTGGCTGATCTTGAAAACCAAGTTCAAAAAGCTGTTTCAACTTTACAACAATACATACAGACAAAGAAAAAAAAAAGATGATTGAAGAACTTGTAAAAATGGATATAATAAATTATTCTAGATTAAAATTACTTAAAAGTGTTTACTGATATATAACGGATATGGATGATTATTTTTATTGTATTTTTTTTCCCTTCAACCTTTTAACATGTTCGTTCATAAATGTACCATTGTTAATTACAATAATCTATATATATATATATATATATATATAGATAGATAGATAGATAGATTATAAATATAAAATATTTGTTATCATTTATGTGTTTGTATTTTTAACTCCTGATGCTATGAAGTCCCGTAAATTTTAACGTTTATCTTAAATTAAATACTTTTGTTATTTCAAATAAATGTATTTTTCAATAGTGCTTCACTTTTACTATTAAGTACCTTTATTTTATGACAAACATTACTTAAACGGTGTGTTTCAAAATGAATATGTAATACGTCTAGGATAATAAAAATTAATGTTCAATGAAAGTGTTGCAAGAAATAACAATAACACTTTAAATTATAAATAAATAATGGAAAATTATTTTTTAACTGTTTACATTTTAATTCATATTTTTATCTCTTTAAACTGTTCGTTAAAATATGACCGTGTTTAATTATAACCGTGATTCTTCTATGTACTGAATCGAATAAAAGTTAAACATACATTTTTTTATTAAACTATATTTTTATGAATTCATTCAATTATTTATTTATATATTCACTCACACATCCACTCATTTTATACAAGTGCTTAGAGAAGTATGTGTACATTAAACTATGCAACCAATTTCATATATATATATATATATATATATATATATATATATATATATATATATACATATACAAAAAAAAATGGTTGCTTTTAGAATATGTATAATCGAAAAAGTCATTAAGAGAAAATTATTTATTAAAACAAAAGTTTATAGTGTAAACCTGAAAAAATACATAATAATAACTTTAGCTGCTCCTAACTGGAAATTTAAGTATCAGATAATGTAAATTCATAAAGTTTCCCAATAATGCGCTTAGACAATATACTTCATGGACTAGTTTAAGTTAAATGGGATACTTTTATCTATATAAAAACATTGGCATATTTGTTTATGTATGTAACCAAGTTAAGATAATTAAAAAATATTTTTAATGCAGAAAGTTCCAGTTCTATAAAAATAAGTTCAAAAGTTTTATTGTTTTTAGAAATAAGTAGCATAAGAATTTTATATTTTCAGCTTTTACTATTTTTAGGAAATTATAATTACATTAGTATATAAAAATTTATGGTTACTTATCTTGAAAATGATTTACTATACATAATATATTTTAATACGACACCAAAAAATATTTTTATTTAATTATACAACGTTCTATTTCTTTCTGTGAAGAATGCAATTAATAACAATATTAGAGTGAAACGGTTGGTGAAATGGAAGTTTTTAAAAAGACTAGGTTTAAGTGATGAAATATATTATATAACATTTTCCCTTAAGTTTTATTTTTGTTTTCGTTCTTCACAATATATGTGGAATTAGTCACGGTATATGTGGAAGAATGAGATTGTACATTCTTCCCATTGATTTCTATAAGGTTTTGCAGCTTATTATTGACCCATAGACAATTATTTTGTTGAATGTCTGTAACTGCACTAGGAAACAACTTCGAAAAGTGACTGAACTGATTTAAATGTGCTACTTTCAGCAAGTTTTGCACGAAAGCTACACCATTTATGACAATAAATGCATCCATTGTGGACAACGACAGTTTAGGTCAGAAAACAAGAAACCACTAAATTAAACGTGTTATCTAGTAAATTAATGTTTTTTAGTGATTTTATCTGATCTTGTATTTTTCTGATTCCTATTTTTTCTTTCTTTTTCTTTTCTGATTCTTTAATTATTAAATTGAAATATTCTCTCTGAATGCAATAATCATTGTTTACAAAAACCTTACAATAATCTTATTATTTTTTTTAAAGCTTACTTTTTTGCTCCTTGGTCCATTCGACCGGCAGCCCGTCATCTTCAGGGAACTGTCGTGTTTTGCCTCTTCTTTCTTTCACTTCCTTCAATATTACGCGCCATCTGTCATCTAGGTTTTCATTGGCTTGTTTATCGTTGCAGCTCTTTTCGTTGGCCATTATCTCTATAGTTTCGCGCATCACTGCGTAGTTGTAATCATTAAAATTAGCAAGTTTTTTAAAACATTTTGGAAGTCTATTTTTATGTTTTGTTCTTGATTGGTTTTAGTTAGTGCGGTAGTTGTTTTTTCGTACTTAATATCGTTTTTGTGTCCGTTTATTCTATTCTCGATTTTTCTTTTGGTCATGCCTATATAGTAGCCAGAAGTATTATTTTCAGTTTTAAATTCTACTTGACAGATACCTGCCGTTTCTAGTGGATTAGTTTTATCTTTATAATTGCAGATTCGTTGAAAAATATTTTTATTTCATTTAATTGGTATATTTGTATTTAGGTTGGCTGCTTCATATTTTTTTTTTTTTTTTTTTTTTTTATTAAGGTACCTTTGTTATATGGAATCGCTGTGGTGATTTTTTTAAGTCTTTTTTGTAGATTTTATTTATCAATTTTCTATTGTAACCTGCCCTAGAAAATTAATATTAATTATTAATAAAAAAATAATAAATAAAATATACAAAAAAAAAAAAAGACTTAAAAACCTGAATAAAATAAACGAAGCTCAAAAAACCAATAAAATAATTACCACAGAGATTCCATATAACAAATGTATTTCAATTTAAAAAAAAAAAAAAGCAGCCAACCTAAATATAAATATACCAATCAAACCAGATAAAAATATTTTTCAACGAATCCTCAATGATAAATACCAAATTAATTCACTAGAAACGGCAGGTAACTATCAAATAGAATTTAAAACTGAAAATAATACTTCTGGCTACCATGACCAAAAGAAAAATCAAGACTAGAATAAACGAACACAAAAGCGATATTAAGTACGAAAAAACAACTGCCGCACTAACTAAAACCAATCAGGAACAAAACATAAAAATAGACTTTAAAAATGTTAAAATCTTGCTAATTTTAATAATTACAAATACGTAATGATACGCGAAATTATAGAGATAATGGCCATCGAAAAGAGCTGCAACGATAAACAAGCCAATGAAAACCTAGATGACAGATGACGAACAATATTGAAGGAAAGTGAAAGACGAGGCAAACACGACAGTTCCCTGAAGATGGCCGGCATGCCAGTCGAATAGAGCAAAAAAGTAGGCTATTTTTGAAGATTTTAAGTGAATTCTTTGCTCCTATTTAACAAGTAAACCATACAATAATGCCATTTAAATGCATATATTATTTTTAACAATCAAATGTAATTATAATTTTCACCAATCTTTCCTGCACATGTGCACAATCACAACCACCCTGCAAACACAGAATGCACAAACTAACTCTCTTAGTTTTATTACAGGTGTTGCATCAAACTAAAGTATAACAAAGGAAATGCATGAACAACGAAATATTTTAAAATCATTCAGCGATAGTTTAGCAAAAATTAATGTTTGAATTTTTATATTATTTTGTTAAATTGTGCGCAGACTCCCTTAGCTTTAACTTATAGTTTTTTACTGCATAAGACCATTTAAATTATATATATATAATATAATAAAAATATTTTCGATTATTTTATTTTAAAAATTGATATCAATTTTTTTTTTTTCTTATAAAAATATACATTGGAGAGTTTCGTATAATTAAATAAAATTGTGTACTCTACATGTAAATTAATTTTAAAGTCCATGCACTAAGAAAAATTTAATGTCTTAAAATCCAAAATAAAACTAAATACAAAAAAACACACAGAACACTCTTTATTTATGAAAACAACAATAATTATAAACACATTTTTATTCAATTTGAACATTATAATATAAAAATGCTTTAAATTATGTTAACGTTATTACACGTATAACCAAATAATGCATTGCTTTGACGTACTTAAATAAAAACACCCTTTTAACTTAAGCTAATTCATTAAGTGTATGTCTAAATGCATTACTGCAAACACTGCAGGATTTATATTACCTAGTAATTAAATTTCCAGGTATTCTCAGCTAAAAATAAAACCATGACCCTTTTTTTTTTTTTTTCTGCTTTCATCATACATTACAAACTGATTTTTTTTTTTTTTTTAATTAAAGTTTTTCTAGTAATGACAATTTTTATAACATTTCTGTAGAAAATAGCCAAAGAAAATTTTTAAGCATATCACATTTTATCATTCTAGAGTACATCGATTCCATATATGCATTTGCACATGGTATTTAATTTACGTATTTAAAAAAGTGTAGATCTGAATGGTTAGAAAAATAAGTAACTGAATGTTTGTTTGGGATAATGCTTTGTGTAAAAAACATATATACTTAACATCATTCTTTTAAAATTTAATCCAGCATGTAGCATATTTACGAGCTAATTCATCGTTTTCAGATGAAAAAATTATTAACAATTATTTACTAACAATTTACTCCAAAAAATATTGGCAATCTCTCTTTCATATGTGCATAAATATACCACCATGTAAGGACAGGTTGCGCAAATTAACTCTCTTACTGTCATTACAGCTGTCGCATTAAGTTGAAGTATGACAAGAAAATAACAACGGAAATGCGCAAAAAACAAATGATTTTAAAATTATTCAACAAAAGTTTGACAAAAATGAATAATTGAATTTTTATATTATATTGCTAAATTTTGTGCAGAATCACTTAGCTTTAGTTTATAGTTTTTTAATGCATGAAAAAATTTAAATTATATAATTATTTAAAATTATTATAATTAATACAAATATATTCAATTATTTTATTTAAAAAATATATTAAAAGTATATATTGGAATGTTTCGAACAATGAAATAAAATTGATGTACAATACATGCAAATTAATTTTAAAAGAGCGAAATGTTAGATGTTAATACACTAATAAAATTTTAATGTCTTAAAATAATAATAATAATATAATAATAATAATAATAATAATAATAATAAATAGTTGTTTATTTGTTTATATTTATATTTATATTTTTATTTATGTTTTTATGTATTTATTTATTTATTTTTAATTTTTTTTTTTTTTTTTGAGAAATGAATCAAATATTACAACTTGAAAATTTTAAACGTTACTTATTGCTAAACCATTTTATCAGATGATTCGAAATTTAGTGTACGATAAACAATAACCGAATCAAAACGGGGCATAAAGAATATATACAACGCTATCCAACACACTGGAGTTAAAAAATATTTTATAAAGAGACATTAAAATAAGTTTTTTAGATTAAGGAATAACTTTAAAAAGAGTTTTCTAATTTTAAATGCTAAAACTAGTCCTTAAAAATTTTGATGTCTTTCATTCAATTTTCTTCTTCTTCTTGATTTACAGAACAGTGAAGAAAAAAAAAAAAAAAAAAGAAAAAGAAAAAGAAAAACCCTTCATATTTTGTTAAAAAAAAAAAAAAAAAAAAAAAAAAAAAAAATTCAAAAGTTTGTAATTTAATAGGTAACAAATGACTGGGAACTATCATTAAAATTAAAATGAGCATCTAAGTGTATTTTTATTTTCTTTTTCGTTATAAAATCTACTTTTAATAAAACACGCTTCATATAAACTGAACGGAAATCTAAGAAATATTAGCACAATAGATTTTGTTCTTTTTATTATACATTCAACTGCAAGTTCACTCAAAATTTTAGCATCATATATGAATTGTTTAAATTGTTTAAATTGTTAATTGTAAAAACTCACAAAAAGGCGTAATTTCTAAAACAGGTAAAATGGTCTTTTGCGAAATAATTAAATTGTTAAACCCTCTATAATTACTTATATATCAATTACAATAATTTTTTATGATATAAATTCCAACTATTAATTTTTCCGTTTTATATATTTTTAGAAAAGGGGTTACTTGACAAAATTATGTTTAATATTTTGTTCATTTAATTGATCCTTTTAAACTCATAAACGCTAAAATTCGTATTTTCTAATATATACGTGTGTGTGCGCATGTATGTGTAAAATATAGAAGTAGTTTAGAAATTTGAATAATTTATATTCAAAATAATTTGGTCTGTGCGACGTGCAATTCGACAACATTGCATAAAATTGAATTTAAATCATTGATATTTTATTGTAAAACGTATGTATTTTAATTGAATATTTGAACCCGATTGCAATTGTACGTATGCCTGTACGTTGCTAAAATATTAATTGCCTTATGTCATTTATACATAATCATATATTAATCGTTTATTAATTGCTTCATCTTAAAATAATTTATTTTTCTGTCAGCTAGTGTATATTACAAGACTATCTTTTATATTGTAAAAAGTACATTTAGGTATAAAATTTTAAGAAAGCATTGTTACTTGTTCGACATACAGAATTCCTGGAGTAAGTGCAAATACAAGTGATAAATCAAAAAGCTTAATTGATAGAACAAATCTGAAGTTAGTTCCAAAATTTGCAAACACAGCTTATTTTCCTTAGAAATTATTAACTTATTCTAAATATTTTTCTTAAGTATTTAGGTCCAAATTTAGCTTATTAGTTGAGTTATATAATCCGTATAGTTACACATACTCTATATCGAACTAATTACTAAATTCTCTTCGGTTTTCACAGAACGCTTTGTTATAAATCGAAAATTAAATGTACTCCTTTCGCTCTCTGGACATGGAAAAAATTATTTGCTGTTTACGTCAAAGTACAGCAATGACAAAACTATGGCAGTATATGCAGCATTGCAATACAGTACAACAGTGGTTAGTGATGAAAATGTAAGGAATTTTTCATACTCTCAAACTACCGCTGTTTTATACTTGATTTGCTTTCATACAGATAAATATAACAATGAAACTGTCTAGTAATCCAATATATTGACCATTAGGTCCGAATTTAGCTTATTAGTTGGGTCATATAATCCGTATAGTTACACTTACTCCATTTCATTCTAATTAGAAAATTATCCTCGGTTTGCACAGAAAGATTTATTGCAAATCAAAAATTAAATGTACCTCCTACCGCTCTCTGCACTGAGAAAAAATTCTGTGACAAACATCTAGAAACTAACTGTGCGTCTAGTAAACGTAGTTCTATGCCACACTTATAAAATATAAATCCCTCTTTTATTAAGTTTGAAAAATCCCTATTAGAGTTCTAGATCGGTTTCCTATATTATAGTGATCAAATTTATTTAAAAATCATTGCAAAGTCAAAAGATAAATTTTAGTAATTTAATCATTGTTTATGATAGAATTCTCGGTAACCAAGCCATAATTTCTTGCAAATCAAAGGATTCGTAATCTCCATCATATTATTTCATCATCTAAAAAAATGTAGACTAGAAATTACTGACCATTTCTTCTATACAGATTATTTGTTTACCATGTATGTATAGATCGTAAATCTATATTTCTAGTTTATGGTAAAAAAAAAAAAAAAAATATTATTCGTTCTAGTAGACGGTATACTTTTTTCTCAGAATTTAACATATGAGGAAAAATAAACACAGATTAAATCTCAACTAGAATAGCAAATTCTCGCTAAAATTGACAAAAAAGAAAATAATAATAATAATAATAATAAAATCAAGTAAAATCGCTTTAAAAAAAAATTAACTTAGCATAATTATTAAACTAAAAGTTAAAAGTTAAAGAAATATGTAAGAATTCATGTATGTATAAATATTTAAACAGAGAGTCCAAAAATTTTAATATGTCTAAAATGTTTGTCTCGAATCTAGTTTAATATTTTTTATGTATTTCCATACATTTGTAGACATGTTTTTCTTTATAAAAAATATTTATTTTATAAAAACGGGCATTGCATCTTTTAGACATTTTTCTTTTCTTTTTTTCTAGAAATATTTTAAAATTCGCTACAATAACATTTCCATTTTGTCTTGAAAGAGGTGCCGTATGTAAAATGCAAAAAATATTCAATGTTCTTTTAACGAATTAAGTTTTGATATTTTTATCTCAATTGCGAAGAAAAATAAGCTCCCATTTGAAGAAAATATCAGAATAAAAAAGATTTATTCTTTCGCTGAAAAAAATCTGTTTCAGATTTGAAAAAATGTTATTTTTAAGGTCAGTAGAGAATTTAGTGTCAAGCCATTAAATCCAGCATGTTTGATTATTTATGTGTTTTCACCTTATGTATGAATAAATATCACCTGTTATATTGAAAACATTTGTTATTTACAGAATTTCCTTTGAAAATAAGAATATCTTTTATCCAAAAAAAAAAAAAAAAAAAAAAAAAAACAGATGTAAACTGTAAATTGTCTTCAAATGTATTTATTTCTGAAACATAAATTTATTCATTTTTTCAATTCATGTGAAGTTTTAGTATTGTGAAAAAAAAACACATTTATAGCACACATCTGTGAAATATATATGTAAGAGTGACTGATTTCTTTAAAAAAAATATGATCAATCCTATAGAAAAACTGTCTAAATATTCATTATACGATTTAAATTCAAACGTCTTATAATGGTGTATTACGGAAAAGTATAGCATAACACAAACGGGGACTTTTTGTGTTAATTATGCGTGATTTTCTACTGCTATTTTTTATATGTTATTTTTTATGGACATTTGCCTTCACAGCAATGTATCTGTTTATAGATAAACACATATAACTATAAAAATTTCACCTTTTTAGTTTGCCATAAGTATTTTATTATTTATTTATTTATTTATTATTTTATTTACAAACAGCAAATAAATAATATCAAAATAACTCCAGACGGATAAATGAAACATGGTAAATTTAACAGATAAAATAGGAAATAACACTAACAAAATAAAGAATTAAATGTAATTGGGTTATTTGTTAGTTCTAAAAAAAACTCTTTTTAAAAGCTGGGTAAAACTTTACCTAAATTCAAGTTGGTAGACAGATACATTTAGTCAGTTAATGTCGCAGATCTCGAAAAATTAAAGTTTGAAAGAAAAAAAAAAACTAATTAAAATGATATTGCAGAATTCAAAATACGCTGCTTTCATCTAGATCGAATAAGTAGTCATTTTCGGAATCTCAAAACTTCGAACATAAATTTATGAGTTATGCGGATAGGGTAAGCTAAAAAACTGAATAGTTGAAATGATCGATAATATATGGATTAATACGTTTCTGGACGGTGAATTAATAAATGAATATAATACATATTATGAATCATTTTTATTGCTATAAATTATCGTTTAAGAGCCTAAGAATTGCTCATACACTAGAATTATAGTTGCTAAAACTCATCTCTTCTATTTACATTTATTTTCAGAGGTATTTAAATAAGTCTGAGCTCGTTAATATAGAAATACGATCTAGAGTTCAAACAAAAGTTTCTAGAACTAGCTTTCAAAGAGGACTAGAATTTATAAGTATCACATGGAACAATTTTTACTAGAGTCACAATTAAGGTTCCAGACGTCAATCACATAATTTTTCTTTTTAGTTTAATATGTTTGTCTCATAGGGTTAGCTTAAAATCGGTAAATGTTTGATATTCGTAAGGAAGTTTTAGAATTAAGTTACATGAATTAGTTTTAGAAAAAATATACAGGTGTGTGTTCTGGAGCTAACGAATTTATATCCTGTTGTAGAAAATGAAATGCTATATTGACAATCTTACTGGCAATTATGGGAATGTATTAAAAATATTTGCAATTTTTAGAACAGCTGCCCCTCTACATGGATAAAAAAATAATTTAAAAGGGCTTAAATCCATCTGAAACTCCATGAAGAAATTGGGCCTAGTGTATGAAATATTTTTTTTTTTTTTTTTTTTGTTTGAGCGATCCTGCCTGTATTCATGTAATCTAAAAAGTTTTGAAACCAGATAAATGGCAGGCTCAATATTATACTAAGCTATTTTTTTGAAAGTTCAGTTTTCTAAGATTAGGTCATCGTGTTAAAGTTTGACTTTAATGTAATTTTCATTTAATAATGAAAGTTAAATAATTGTTTTTCTCAATACTTGATAACTATTTCCTAAGGTGAAGATAAAATTAGATTTAGAATAAAGAGGAAAAAAAAACTGTTAGGATTTCGTATTTTAAAATGCTGCCACTGAAAAAACACTAGCTTGCAATATTGAAAAGTATTTTAAAAATAATTTGAATTAGAACGCAGTTAATTAATATATATATTAATATATATATTAATTATATATTGTTAATTAATATATATATATATATATATATATATATATGTATACATTAATTGCCACGACACAGTGAAATACATTCAAGATAATATCAATCGTCATCACATAGTCTAGAATTATGCCAGAACAAAGATATAAACTTTAAACACAAAAGAAAAACATGCGTCGCTCACAGAATTTTTTTTTTTGTTGTTTTTACTAACTCGCATCTAGTATTCATTAATATATTTTTTATTTATTTTTATTTTTTAGAGGGTTGGTTTTCTTTTTTCGCCAATTTTGATTAAGTTTGCATTTAGACTATTCTTCCTTTTTATTTTCCATTATTTTTCTTTCTTTCTTTTTTTTTTTTTTTTTTTTGTGTGTGTGTGTGTGTGTGTTTGTGTGATCACGAAAATATGAAGCTCACAACAAAACAACAAAATAAGTATGTTTCTTTATTCACTTTTGTCTTTATTTCTTGATAAATATTTTTATTAAGAATAAAATATAAACAGTAATCATCGATGCAGATGTTCTTTATAAACCGAGGCAGTCCAAAATAATACTGTCGACGGCTGCGTGGGCTCACAAGCGAGATTCGTGTGGTGTTGGTAATAGTATTAAGGACGATTAATTACGCGAGGTTCTTATGCCTGTGTGGAATACATTTAATTGGAGCCTTTCTAAGTGATCGAAGCCCGTATTTACGCAAATTTTTAGGACTACAAAAAACCCAAACTGCTGAGCATATTATCACGGTCTTTGTTCGGAGCCACCGACACTTGTTTTTGAATTTCAGGAGCAAAACGTCTTGACAATTAGTGCTGATAGATTCATTTTTAGACATTTGTAACTTGAGAAGATACTGAGAATTTTTAGTATTATTTTACTCTTTTTTCCACCTAAGTTAATTTAAAATCAAAAAATATGACAGAGGATGAAATGCCACCTGAAATTAGGCATCTTCCATCCCCAAATATCTAAAGCAGAAACTCTCGGCATCTAATAGGTGCCAGATTCGTTTGGAATTATGTAGTAACGTGAGAAAAAACTCATAAATATAAATATTTTATTTCCGCCTTTCCTTTTCTAGATTCATCTAAAATCGAAGTCTACGATTACAAAAGAAGCTCTTTGATAATATTTTGTGTATGCTGTCAATGGTATTATATTAGTGATATGTGTATTTTCTTCTTTAACGCATTCATCGAAGAATGACACGCGTTTATCCTACTAAAATAAATAAATTAATTAATAAAAATAATAAATTGAGTAATTAATTATATGTTAATTTAGTAAATAAGTCATTATATACGCAGAAACCATTTAGATTAATTAATAAAAATAATAAATTGAGTAATTAATTGAAAGTTAATTTAGTTAATAAGTCATTATATACGCAGAAACCATTTAGATAAACATTATACAGAGGGAGTGTTGCCTCGTCCCTAGTGCACATATTCTAAGACGAATTATCTCGTCCATCGCGACAAAAATGCTAATAATTGCAGTACATGTAAAAGCATCAGTGGGAATTACCTTAAGGGAATTGCCATAAAACGTATTTCAAAAATTTATGCTTATACAACTAAATATGAATACGCACGTATTAGAATTTTAGATTTCTGTGCGAGTTTAATATGAATAAATGTTATAGCAAACATAAAAATCTAAATGCGTTACATCGTAGTAATGAAATTAATTTCTTCAAAATGAGAATATATCTCTCATACATGAATATTTTACAAAAAACATAGAACAGTACTTTTATTTTGAATATTCCTAATCTTATCATATTTAAATGACATAATTACCATTAATTGGGTTTTGAAAATAACACGTTTACATAAAGTAATGATTCTGAGTAATTACAAATTTTGCTGTGGTAATCCATATGTTTCATAACTTTGTTTACTTCAGCAAATATTTCATTTAATTCTATTCAGGAAGACTAACTCATTATGTAAATGTTTATACTGAATAAATTTTAGAACTGATAAGTTGCTTGATATCACATTCAGACTCTTCTTGCAAAATTTTTTATTTTATTAAATAAGTTACAAGATATTATTATAAGCATGCATGATTAATACAAGCAAAGAGTTTCTTGTGAATGTTTTCAAAGTGAAAAACCTTGGAAATTATTATAAAACTAGTATATAACCCCGTGAAAAATGACGGAATGTGAACGATAAATCTTGAAAACAATGTTTAGATCATGATGACCACGTGATCATTTAAATGTATTTTCAATTTTTGTTTATAAATCAAATGTGTTTCGATATTTTATAATTTTCGTTCTGAAATTAAAAAAAAAAAAATTCTACCCGATCAATAAATATGAATGACAATAAAAAAACTGCTGGTTGACAAAAAAAAAAAAAAAAAAAAAAAAAAAAAATGGCCCGACAAAACAACAGCAACAACACATCCCAGTGTTCCATTAAGTGCTCTATACGCAAGCGAAATGTGACGTCACTGACCATCCGTGGATGCAAGAAAATGATTTCCTATGTTAATCGCCCATTGGATTTTTTCTTAAAAATTATTAAAAATCGAGGAAAATTATTTCCCGATTTTAAACCCCATATTTGTATATATATATATATATACATATATATATATATATATATGTTTTAGTTATCATGTGCATGTGTTAGATTAAGTTATTTTGCTGTCAAATTGACAAAATTTTTAATTTTAAATTTCAAAACTCTGTTGTCCTTGGCGTTTTTGTATTTGGCGATCAAAAACGTACTACGAAAATATACATGCCAGATGTATATTTTCGTAATATTTATTGTGCGAAATATTGTTTCATATTATTCATTACTCTCTTAATATAAGTTTTTAAAATAACCATGATTTTTGAAAGGAATTAAATTATATTCGCCAGATAATTTGGCTATATATATACATATATATATATATTCTGCCAAGGATGACCGATATCAAATCTATTCCGCTGCAACATATTAGTATCTTATATCAGATACTTTATTTAGACATTTGAAAACAAATTTCACTTCAAATTATGATAGAATATTTATCGTTTTCCCTTTAATTAGTGTATTAGTTGGATATTTATTGTATAAATATCATCCTTTGAAATGAAATGCTTATGTTTTCAATGGAATATGGAAGTTTGCCATTTTTTTTTAAATCTAGAGTTTTGAAATTTAAAATTCAAATTTTATCAATTTTTGAACAAAAACAACTTAATCTAACACATGTACATGATAACTAATACATATATATACTTAAATATGGAGATTAAAATCGGGAAATAATTTCCCTCGATTTTTAATAATTTTTTACGAAAAAACCATTGGACGTTTAACATAGGAAATATTTTTCTTGTATCCACGAACGGCCAGTGGCGTCATCACTTCGCTTGCGTATTTAAAGTCCTCATAATAAGAAAAAACGATTCACTTCATTTTACCAAATTACTCTTTTTTAAGGCTATCGTAGATCCTGTTTTCAAATTTTCTAACTAACTATCCAATAACTACAGACACTCCATGCTAACCCAAATTCACCTCTACTCGATACCCCCAACCAGCTATCTCACCCACAACATCGCCAAAATATCCAGGATCCAGCTAGGGAGTTTCTCATTCTCAACCGAACATTTTACCTTGACTCGACATTATCACCTTAGACTACTCTACTTTCAATACTCATTTCAACTGGTGACTTTTACTTGCCCAACCAAACGTTCTATCCCAACTATCACTTTACACTAATTTCAAAACTAAAATCAACTGGCGGCATTTACGTACTTAACTCGACGCCAATCTAACCTTACAATGTAAACAAACAATGAAGCTTGATAAAAATATTTAAAGGCTTTAATACGTTTTTACAAATATTTTATGATTTTTAAGGCTTTAATATGTTTTAGAAATATTTTATGCGTTTTTTTAATGAAACAGTCAAAGAGTCGTTCATTCGGAATTAAAAAGTTGTCCATTTGGAATTTGTATTTTCTGAATGGCAACAGTTTTTTTTTTTTTTTTTTTGGTATTGCGTTGTTTATAATCATGAAGTTACATAATTCTATTTATATGTTCATGTTTATAATAGCCAGTGATCCGTTATATTTAATTTAGATATTTAAACATTACAGTTGAATAGTTTTTCAAAGTTTTATAGGAAATAAATAAGAATATGTGCGATACAAAACATGTATGAAACTGATATGTATGTTTCCGTAAGTTGAATTGAACAAACGGAAAAAAAATGGCTGCCAAAAGTTTCTGTTTTGAAGCGGTCTAAGCGGAATCGTTCATGACAGATGAGGGTCATTATTATTATTAATTTTTATTTCTCAGGAATTGTCTTAGATATTAAAATGTTTCTGAATCTGACGAATAAAAAATTTCGACAAAAACATTCTTAATTTATACATCGAATTCCGAAAATTTTTTTGTCAATTTTTAATGACTTTTTAAGTTATTAGCAACGAGATATATAAAGTAGAGTGATAAATGGTAACCCTTGAGAAGGTCCAAGATGAGTCATGTGACATGCTCTCCTTGCACCTGCGTATTCGGTGGTTCCCTTGGTAACAGCTTATTTTCAGTAAATTTCTATGGCAACGGTTTGGAGATTGTTCTTCGCAACCAATGTTTTTGTTTACTTACGTAGTTTAATATTCTTTTGTTCCAAATCATTTTGATTTTGATTTTACTTCTTTTTTTTTTTTCGTGTAGTTGAACTTTAACCGACAAAATGCTTAAAAATAGTTGAAAAATTATTATTTGTTGTTAAATTTAGCTCTTTAAAAGTTTAAATTTTCTTTTATAAACACTTTTAAACTTTGTTGGGAAACGATGAAAAAAAATTTATTTTATTATTTATTAAAATGTGAAATGTGTGTAAAATTATTTTAAAAACAATTAATTTCGGTCATAGGACTGTCATGTTACCTAATAATAATGATGATTTGTCGAACTAATATTTTAAATGCCAAAATAGCGATAAAGGGCCTGTTGGAACATGTCACGTGATTCTTCTTGAACCACGGAAAGCTAATCCTTCATCCATTGAATCAGCACTCTAATTTATATATCTCGTTGGTTATTAGATAATGCAAAAAATTAAAGAAGGAAGAAAACAAAGAAAATGAGATTAAATTAATCTAACATGTTTTTATAATATTATATTACGTTATTATATCTAATTTCAGATACTGTCATTCGTATATAGAAAAAAAAAAGAAATTATAAATTTTTAAACCTCACGTAGACAAAAAAAAGTTTTTTTTTTTTTTTTTTTTTTTTTTTTTTTTTTTTTTTGGACGTGTTAACCGAAATTTATCTTATACATAATTAAAGAATAAGTCTCCTTGTATGTGTGTGTCTGCCTATACATCTTATCCATTCAGCTATCCATTTCTGAATATGTGTTGAAGAAGTCCAAAAACTTATATATAAGTAAAATAATGTTCGACGCAGTTGATAGTAAAAAAAAAAAAAAAAAATAATAATAATAATAATAATAATAATAGCTTTTGAGACATAAATTAAAATGTTAATTCGAAACTTTTCATTTCGAAATTGGTCTACTTTTTACCGAATTCAAAAAAGGAGGAAGTTCTCAATTCAAAGCGTATGTTTCTTTTTTTTTTTTTTTTTTGTTAGCTCATAACTTCTGAAAGGATGATTCGATTTTGATATTTTTTGTTTTGTTGTAAAAGCCTTGGTATAAAATAGGTCCATTGTAATATCTTTACGATCAAAAGAAAATACAGGGTGCCCAAAAAAGTCAGTCCCAACTCTTTTAACTGCTGAACGGCTGCAGCTATAGTCATAAAAGTGGTATTTAGGTATAGTAAAGTGGCCAGGAGCTACGCGATTCAACCGCCTACAGCGCCACGTAGTGGAAAACAGTGGCGATAGTTTTCCTATCTCGGAAACAGTTCAAGACAGGGGGAATAATGATTTATAAAATTGCAGAACACCCTATATTTAGTATGAAAAGACAGTTTGTAGACATTAATGCTAAAAGTAGAACGATTTAAACGATCATTTAATTGCTCACAATTTCCACTTTTGTGCACACTTGAACGCCATTGCATACGTTGGAGCATAGAGGGTGACATTTATGCTATGTAAAATTCAAAGTATTGTTATTGTAAGCTGTCACATCGATTAACGTATAGACGTTTTAAACCGACTTCATAAAGAACAAGTTTTCAATACAAACCATGTTTCTCGTTGTTGTTGTTGAAACTTGTTAGATTATAATTTCATAAGGGATGCTTTAATTTTATTTATTTATTTATTTATTTATTTTTGTTGTCATAAAGATCTTGGCCGCAAATAGGTTTCATTACAATTACATTAAGATATAAACAAATTACAGGATACTCACAAAAGCATATTCTCACTCTAACTGATGATCGCATGCAGCTACACTGGTAAAAGTAGTATCTAAGTATCGATGTTGAAACATCTGTCCGTCAGCTAATAGCCTCCTACACTAGATTCCTTCCGCGTGGCTCAGAAACCTGACATCAGCTCAAGAGGAAGACAGCGCCACCTGGTACAGATTGCGCGCCTTTTTTATTTAACTGTCAGCAAAAATTTTAAAAAGTGATATATGATATATATAATCGACGATTCTTCGATTCAATTCGCCTTTTATGTATATCAAATCCCACTTTTAAAAATTTTTGGTGACTGTTGAATAGAAAAGTTTGCACAATCTGTACAGGGCGGCGCTGTCTACCCCCAAATTTCCGAGTCACGCGGAAGGCATCTAGTATAGGAAGCTATGGTCAGTTGCAATGTATATTTTGCTGTTTGTTTGAACTTTACGCTGCGGAATTTCCAGCGAAGTGGGTGACACGTATTAACTGTAAAGTTCAATATATGCCTAACAGAATTTTTGGTTACGAATACAGCGTATCCTTTTTTACATTTCTAAGTCTTTTTAATTTAACGTACGTTCATTCAATAGATAGTTTTTTTCTCGTATCCGATAAAGGCAAAAAAAGTGACACAACTTAAAAATTCAGCATTTGAGAAAAATCAACTTTAAAGTAACTGGACTAGAATAAAACTCGCACAAGTGTCTCTCGAGTGGATAACTTTGTAGATGGAGATGTATCTTATTTGTTCACATTGGGTGCATTTCATGTATTTCTCAGTGACATAAACCATTTTTTGAGTTATGTTACTTTTCCTCATGGTTGTGATTTGTGAATCTACCATCGAACGTCTTCTTATGTTCTGCGATATGAATAAATTTTCACTGAAAAGAGAAAAATAAAATTTTTTTGAAAAAAAAATAGAAACGACTCCAAAAAACAACTACTATTCAAACAACTAAAAAAAAAAAAAAAAGTATGGAATGAAATTGTAAATTACGCCTAAAAGTATAGAATAATTTCCTTCACAAAACAATCTATAACACTACAATTAATCATAATTTTCGAATTCGGCGCAAAATTAAATAAAAATTGATGGCTTTATTCAATACGAAAATCAAACTCTATTCAAAATACTCATCTCGCATTGTCACCTGTAAAACGCAGCCGAATACTTTGATTCAAGAAAGTAAATAAGATTTCGTAAACAGCAAAATTTGGCGAAGCTGCTGATATCTGACGTCCTTGGTGAAAGAAAAATCGAAAAATTATCTAAAAAACATTTTTAATTTCTTTGCGATATCATGAATATTTTGATAAGGTATATCAAGAGAGTAATCAAGAATATGAAACATTACTTCGCACAATATATATTATGAAAATACACATCTTACGTGTAGATTTTTGCAATACATTTTGATCGCTAAATCCAAAAGACACTAAGGATGATACTTATCAAAGTTATACCAAATTTGCAAAGGAAACTGTAACTTAATAAATACCGAATTGTGAAGAATGTTCACTGTTCTATGTAGATGCTACGAATGGACCAATTGTATACAGTGATAAAATAATAAAGGACACATGAAAATGGATCCCTCGAGACAACAGAATTTGTAGTTATCGATCTAAAAACAAATCTTTAAAAGTTAATTAAATTTTATTTTATTTTCCGCCGACCATTTGAAAGGGGCTGGGACAGCATCTCTCACGCTTCACCATAGGATTTCGTAACATCCCCTCTCAAAAGGTTAAAAGTTATGATTAATTGTAGTGTTATAGGTTGTTTGGCGAAGGGAATTATTTCATACTTTTAGGCGCAATTAACAGTTTCATTCCATAGCTTTTTTTGTTTGTTTGTTTAAATAGTAGTTCCTTTTAGAATAGTAGTTCCTTAGAATAGTAGTTCCTTAGAGTCGGTTCTGTTTTTTTTTTTTTTGCAAAAAGATTTTGTTAAACATCTATTGGACAGGTGATTTGATACAAAATCATTCCAGATAATTACTTTTCAGTTTTATGCTTATATGGTACAACTAGCAGGCTTTGCCCGCTTCGCAGGACATTAAACTTAAATGAGTTGTTAAAATCCCATATCCTTAATAATAACCTAAGTTCTTGCTGTGATTGGTAGAGGTTTTCTCGCTTGCAAAGTGAGGAGTCTAGGTCTCCACTGTCTTCGGCCCAACTTACCCACTTCTTACTTCCCGTTCCTCAGCGGGTGAGTTCGAAGTTTTGCAAAATCACACTAATGTACATAATGCGTACACTTAATCAATATCCAGTCTGGGTCCCCACTGCCTTCGGCACAACTTACTCACTTCTTATTTCCCCTTCCTCAGCGGGTGAGTTCGAAGTTTTACAAAATCCCACTAATGTACATAATGCGTACACTTAATCAATATCCGCACACCAAAATTCGCCATTCTAAGATAATTCAAAGCGAATTCAAACGGAAAAACATGTTTTTACACATGTTTATTGGAAACGACTTCAATATAACCCCACAACGTAATTTGGCGATTATTTTGTAGGCGATTATGGCTAAATCATAAATCTAAAAATCATAAATCATACATGGTAAATGATAAAATCATAATCTAAATCATAAATCATAAATCATAAAATCATAAATCCAAAATAAACAACATATTAGGCTGTCATATTATATCGCAAACAGTCCAGAACGACATCGTTATCCTTCAAAACGGCGCCAAAGAAAAATCGCCAAATTCAGTTGTGGGGTTATACTGAAGTTATACCGTTTATTGCCCTCTGACTCTGAGAAGGGGGGGGGTGGATTTAGAATTTCATGAAATCCAGTTACAATAAGTGCCGGATGCATACAAACAATTTATGCACCAAATTTCGTGACCACAGAAGTCTTTAATAGAAAATATTATAAATAAATAAATACAAAACGCACAGCTTTAGTATGGGAAACCTTTGGGGACTTTAAATATTTTAAGCCATTTTTGCGATGAACTGAATTGGCTATCTCAATTGTGCAATTAAATATCTTGGCGAGAAACGTCCGAGCAACTTCGGTTCCGAATTTCAAATTTTGCCAAAGGAATCCAGTACTAAAGATGTTCCATACACAAAATAAGTAAATAAATAAAATAAAATAAAAACTCTTTCCTGGTATTTAAAAAAAAAAAAATCTTAATAAAATCCAAATTATAATCATTTACAATTAAGGGAAGAACATAAAAAAACCCTCGAAAGGTACATAATAACAACATTTTTTTTTTTTTTTTTTTTTTACTGCAGGAAAGAAAAGTACTGCTCACGGAGTAAAAAGACAGGAGAAGAAGGTAACGCTGAAATTTTGTGATGTTGTTTTCTAATGTTTACAGATGGCGCCAGCGTGCAATCCTTCCTGGAAATGTCTCGTTTTAATTAATTTTTTTTTAAATAATATCAAGCTGAAAAAATTTCGATTGAAAGCAAATTTCATTAAATAGAGTATTCTAACCAACATGTTTTTTTTTAAGAGCCATTTAATACTAATTTTACTTTGAAAGAAAGCTTTTAAAAAATGACGATTCTTATGAACCGAAGCTAGCTAAAACAGATAATTGGGAGGGAGGAGAATGGATGAAATTTTGTAAAGAAAAAAAATAAACTTACTTTAGGTGCAGAAAACACGAACTCGGACTTTATTTTTCTCCTAGGGCTTTTTTTTTTTTGTTTTTCTTATCACTATCATAGCCTGTTTTACAACTAGGAACGAAACATTTATTTGAAACATCTGAATTATGCAGTTTTAAGAACTTACAAAGAAATTAAATTGCTTAAAATAAAAAAAATTAAATGTACTCCAGCAAAATTCTATTGAAAACAACAGTATATCCGCGCCGAGGTAGGGAGGAATGACAAGTGGCGCCCTCAATATTTACCAAAAATTTAGATCACAGTTTCGTAGCTTTCTCCCATTGGACCTTCAACTCCTATTAATATTACTCCGTGGTACTGCTTAATTAAATAAAAATATTAAACTAATGCCATGAAAATATTTGTCCACGTGCAAATTTCTCATTAAAAAAAAAAAAAAAATACCAACTTTTCTATTTTTCTCTCAAATTTTTATTTTTATTCACGTGAAATTAAAAATATTTCATTTTATTTCTGGAAAATAAAAAAATATATATATAAATTCCTATCCGCGTTTGTAATGATCGATAGATGGCGTTCTCTGAACTGCAAATGTTAGTAAATATAATAGCCACGTGTTTTATTATTGTTCTTTCCCCGCCATTACATCATGGAAAATCGATTGCATAATATGATGATATGCAGTGGTGTGATAATTTAACCTTAGCCCACCAGAGGGCGAGCATTTCATTACAATCGCGGATATATAAATAAAAAACGTTTTACCGAATCTGGGTTAAAAACGGTAAAAGGCTAAAATAAATTAGAAATATCAGACCTATATTTATAAATTTGATACCAAATGAAAGGGACGATATTTCTGAATCCAGGGGTGCAAACAGTTTTTCGATGCGACAATTGGATTTTTTAAAAATAACTGAAGTATAAAAATTTAAGTGGCAACGAAAAAACGTAAAAAGGGAAAAATAAATTAGAAGTATCAGACCTATCGTTACAAATTCAGTACCAAATGAAAGGGGTGATTTTTCTGAATCCTGGGGTGTAAACAGTTTTTCGATACGACAATTAGATTTTTTAAAATTAAATAATGTATGAAACATAGATGGCAACACTTCATTTCAATCTATTCATAATTTGTTGTCCGAATCACGCGAATAAAAAAGTCTTTAACTTAAAAATTTATTTTTATATTTTATTTTTCCATTCAAAGCGTTTTAGTGAAAAAATATTTATGGCGCATGCGTAGGCGTTTTTTTACCCATAATTTAAACACTATTCATAATTTTGAAAATTTCTATAGATATAATTTTAAGTTGGGTGAAGACCTAAGTTTCTGCCAAGCGCCGTTGAATTCCGTCCAGCCGTTCTCGAGTGATGCCCGGACAAACGCATTTTAGTTTTTTACCCCCCATGGGGGAACGGGGGAGAATTTCTGAAAATGTGATACACATAATTTTAAGTTGGGTGAAGATCTAAATTCCTGCCAAGAGCCATTGAATTCCGCCCAGCCGTTTTCAAGTGATGCCCGGACAAAGAAAGCGACACGGACACGATGACACACACACAGACACACACACACACACACACACAGACACAGGTAAAATTTTCTGAAGTCATTTTCGGCTTTCATGGGGTGTGAAACGTGAAGATATCGCAAAATTTTTCGATTCTGACAAATTTACAGACAAAAGTCTGATTTTATTAATATAGATAGTGACAACGAAATATGCATTCATTTTTAATATCTCTAATTATAAACTTTTTTTCTTCTTTTTTTGGTAATTATCCTTGATTAGTTGTTAAATGTCTCCAGTAGGAAACTGTAAAAGTCGCTTAAAATATATGACATATTTATTTGAATTCATATATTTCTTGCCAAAATATATTTATTCTGTTAAATTTCAAGATAGAGAAAGAGAAATAATCATTTCTTTTTCTTTTCTTTTTTTTTATGAATTGGGGAAATAAAAAGTAGTATTTAATTTTTCTAACTTTATGATGACTTTAACAGAAATTGGTAATTCGCTATTGTAAAAAAAAAAAAAAAAAAATCAACTGCAATCTTTTCAAAATAAATTACCTTAGCATAAATATTAAACTCATGTTTAAAAATTAACAAAATAACTAAGAATGCATATATATGCAGTAATTTGTAAAAGTTTAAGACCACCTAAAGAAAAATCAGATTTAATGGAATTACGCAAAAAGAACATACATATTTTACATACAAAAGAACAAATTGGACTGTACATGGTCAATTACTGTAATTACAGTCAGTATTTTGTAGGACTTCCTTTGTTTTTAATAACTTGTGCAATCCAACTAGGCATGCTGTAAATAAGATACTTCCAGTAAGCTTTAGAAATGCCCGTGCACCAGGAGTGCTTTATTGCTTCAACAGGTGTCGTAGCAGTGGATGGTTGCTTTTCGGAGACTTTATTTTTCACAGTACACCACAGATTCTTTATTGGATTCAAATCTGAACTGTTAGCTGGCCAGTCAAGCACTTTGATTTTCAGTACCCTTAGATATTACTTGACAATCTTCGTCCTGTGACGCGGTGCCCTATCATGCATGAAATAAACATGTATCTGAAGCTTAACTTCTCACGTAACAAATTTCACCGCTTTTCGTTCATAGCGGTTTTAGGTGGCACAAAATACAGACTAGCAGTACTGAACATAAGCATTCCACCCCATATCATTTGGCTTAGA
Source organism: Salticus scenicus (assembly GCA_963930645.1). Lineage (NCBI taxonomy): Eukaryota > Metazoa > Arthropoda > Arachnida > Araneae > Salticidae > Salticus > Salticus scenicus. The sequence continues at coordinate 108,517,317 of OZ005652.1, forward strand.
GGAAGTTTCACAGTATGAATCGTATATACGTCATCATATCTTTTTTTCCTTTTTCGGCGAACACTTGTAGCAGGTGCAGAAAATTTCTGCACTCTTGAATTATCTAAAATCAAAACCGTACTCCACTGCAGTACGGCCGAATTCTGATATTGTCTGGGGAAAGTCAGTCGTTTGTTTTTCATACTTGGAGTAAGGTTTCCTTGCAGGTTTATAGGGTGATAAAACAAAATCTTTAGCCAAACGTCTTGAAATAGTACTCAATCTGACGTTGGTGCCTTTTGGAGCCAGAAAATGTCTAATCGCATTGCAGGACGTTCGTGGATCTCGTCCCACGCTATTTATTATTACATGATCATCAAGTGCAATCGTTTTTCTAAGGCGACCACTTCTCTTAAGGTCCACAAATTTTCCCGAAATTTTAAATTTACTAATAGACTGATGCACAACTGTTTTGGTTACATTTATTCTCGAACTTATTTGACGTTCAGAAAATCCAATTTTATGCAGGGTCAATATTTCTGAGCTTTTTGAAAGAGAAAGCAGAGGTGTTTTACCCATTATAATAATTACAAAACAGTACTGTTTACGGAGAAATCTAAACAACTGGCGATAAATGTACCGGCCACCTTTATTTATAGCAGCAGAATACGTCTGATGCAATCAGCACATGAGATGACGCAATAGTCCACGCAAATGATGCAATATGTTAAAATACTGAAAATCGGCTACTGGTCTTAAATTTTTGCAAATGGCTGTATATATATATACGTATATTAAACTGAGCGTTAAAAAAATTAATATTAAATATTCAAAAATTTTATCTCGAGACAAGTTTAATATTTTTTATGCATTTCCATACATCTGAACACATTTTTTTCATTACAAAAGACATATATGTAATAAAATTTGAAATTGGATTAATTACACATTATTATTTTTTTTTCTAGAAATATTTTAAAATCTGCTACTATAACATTTCTATTTTGTCTTGAAGGAGGCGGTGTATGTAAGCTGCAAAAAATATTCAATGTTCTTTTATCGAATTAAGTTCTGATATTTTTTATCCAAATTGCAAAGAAAAATAAACTGAAGTATTAATAAAATACGCAGAACAAAAAAATATTTATTTTTTTGCGTAGGTATATGCGAAAAAATGTGTGAAAAAACTCTGTTTCAGATTTGGAAAAAAAAAAAAAAAAAAAAAAAAAAAAAATGTTGTTTTTAAGGTTAGTAGAGAATTTAGTTTCAAGCCGTTAAATCCAGCATGTTTGATTATTTATGTGTTTTCATCTTATGTATGAATAAATATCACAGGTTATATTGAAAATATTTGTTATTTGCAAATTCTTTTTGGAAATAAGGAAAACGTATTTATAGAAAGAAGATACAAACTGCAAATTTCCTTGAAATATATTTATTTCTAAAGCACAAATTTATTTATTTATTTTATTTATTATTATTTTTTTTTTCATGTGAAGTTTTAGCGTTGTGCAAAACACATATCTATAGTTCACATTTGTAAAATATATCTGTAAGCGTGACTGATTTCTTAAAAAAAAAAAAAAAAATCAATTCTATAGAAAAACTATGTAAATATTCTGTATATGATTTAAAAGCAAGCGCATTATAATCGCGGAGATATTACATAATAAGCACATCACAAAGGGAAAACTTCTTGTAATAGTTATGCGTGGGTTTTTTTTTTACTAACATTTTATACTGATATTTTTTCGGCTATTTTTTTTTTTTTTTTATTGCTATTTTTTAAATTTAAAAATGTACGCATGCGAAATGAAAAAGGGAATAAGTTAAACGACAGATAAAGAATAAGAATATAATTCCAGACGGATAAATGAAGAATGCTGATTTTCACACATAAAATATTAACTCTTAAATGCCTTGTGTTGCCATTCGGCAACATACTCAATTTTCCTTCTAAAGTATTATTAGAGTAATATTGAAGCTCTAATGCCTCGTGTTTGATGATTGGTAAAATACTGCTTTTAGCTGCAAGCCATCGTTAAAATAAAGTATGATTTTTAAAAGTATTTTTCACAATTTATTTAAGAGACGAAAGCCGTAAAACATTTTAAAATTCATTTAAAAATAATCAGGGATTGAAGGGTGAAATAGCACTAACAAAATAAAGAATTAAATATATTGGGGTTATTTGTTATCTATGAAAGGAATTATCTTCAAAAGCTAGTTAAAAACTTTACCTAACCTAAACTCAAGTTGGTACACAGCCAAATTTAGTCGGTTTCTAGTCCCCACAAAATCGCAAATCTCGAAAAATTGAAGATTGAAAGAAATAATAACTTAAAAAAAAAAAAAAAAAAAAATGCAGAAGTCGTGCGTACGCTAAGAAAGTAATATGCTGCTGTCATTTTAAAGGAACAAGTAGTCATTTTCTGAATCCATACATTATAAATATAGATTTCCGAGTTATGCGCATAAGGTGAGCCAATAAAATGAATAGACGAAATGGTTGAGAATTCACAGACTGATTCGTTTGTGGATGGTGAAACAATAACGTGAATATTATGAATCCACTATATTGCGATAAATTCTTGTTTGATTTCCTAACAATTTGACACAATCTCAAATTATGATTGCTAAAACTCATCTCTTCTATTTACATTTATTTCCAGAGATATTTAAAAAAGTCTCAGCTCGATAATATAGGAATAAGATCTAGACTTCTAAGAGAAGTTTCCAGGACTCGCTTTTAAAAGGGGCTAGAATTTGTAAGGATCACATGGAACTTTTTTTTTTTTTTTTCTTTTCTTTTTTGAAGTCACAATTTCTATGCGCCAGTCACTTTTTTTTT